>JAVTVY010001799.1:0-33791 GCA_036873755.1 Hanleya hanleyi | reverse complement strand
AAATCCGGTTCATACTTCCTGTAACACACGACAATGCATAAACTAGCGAAGTCAGGGGAAAAAAATATGACTAGGTTTTTGAGCCCATCAGCTGCACTAAGACTTAGACAATAGTTTCCCACATGAAGTATCTGCCGGACTCCCGCGGCAACAAGCTACCAGACTGCAGGAATATAAAAACATCGTCATCTATGATCACAGTAGGTTATTATGTGATGTCATACATGTAGGCTGAAAGACACTCCTGAAAACGATACAGCGCCCAAACCAGCTCCGGAACTGCAACGTCTGGAGTGAATCTCAGTACCCATCGGAAAGCGACGGAGTGAACAAACGACTCCATCCATCCATCCTTCTCCAGGGAGTGAAAGAAAAATTTACGTGGAACGATGGGTTGACACCTGAACAACCCGAGATATCGCATATCATTACACATACGTCGCTCACTGAACAAGACCTCCGTTCCTAACCGATACGTTTAAATCGGATGTAAGGTGAAGAGAGGAGTCCTCGATGTATGGCGTCCTCGATGAAAACACCCGAGATGGAATGGCTTCTTGTTCTGGAAAACGTATTACATGAAGATGCTCTGAAGACAAGCCAAATCGTTTTCTAGAAGAAAAGCTGGCTGATGGAAAAAACCGGAACTGGGTCAGATAACATGTACTGATGCCACTGACCGGAAGCCGGTCGCCGAAATAGTTGTCATCAGAGTAGCAGCGGCTGAAGAATGTGTCCTCCAGCAGAGTTACGCCATAAACGTACGCAAGACGCTGCCATGACTGCTGGGATCGTAGTATGAAAAATAAATATAAACCGGAATCATAAAGTCGCTGAAATTTCTCATTATTGAAGCATTCGACCTGGCGGTCTATGAGTAGCTGTCACCCGGTCGTAAGAACCTGATAGAGAGTCCGACATACCGGAAACGTGACAAACTCATAGCGACGATCCCTAAAAGCAGGAGCCACTGGGGGAACAAATCACTGTTCCCCGTGCTTGTTTATGAAGGTCAAAAGCTATGATAATGTCTGACACAACACAAGCGTTGGTTATTGAGAATTTGTTGACTTCCGCTCTAATGAGACGACTGTCAATTCTCGAACCAAATATGTTCTCCAGCCCTCCTCGACGCCGTCTTAGAAGAATGGCTGAGACGGAGGAAGAAACACCGGTCAAAATGTTCTCCGTGCAAAGTAGAGCAGTACAGGTGAGATTTGACCTCCAAAAAGGATTTAGGTGCGTTCTGGGATGAACACTTCAACGCCACCGCAATGATACCTCAGTGTCTGAAGAAAAGAACAGCAACACTACCGCCGGAATGAAGGCTCTTCCATATTGTCATCCACTTTAGAAGAGGAAAGACAGAAGAGAAAAATAGATTCTGTGCTTACACTACAGGTAATACAGAAACAGAATATAAGTCCAGGGTAGCTCGGTATGTGACAAGTAACATGGAAACTGAAAGAGTATCCACTAAAGCTTGCCTACAAAACCATTCATGTTGCTGGAACTATTCCGCTGCAAACTGAAGGAAACGATGACGAGGCGATGCAGTCTCATACACCACCCTGGACACTCGCAGTTTAGCCACAATAGGGATGTAACCTCAAGAAGAATAGGTAAATCGTAGTTCCTTCCGGTTACGTAACATCGGAGATGAAGTCCCTAGGTCACGGTAAGTGACTACGTCATCATCGCCGAGAAGTCTGTCATCAATTCCCCATTCTCCACTGGAAGTAGAGAAGATGAAGGAATGCCATTTTAACAGAAACGGTTCCAATGAAACCAATCTGTGTCAAGTTGAGCCAGATAACATGTTCTGGTGTAACTGACCAGAGTAATCACAATCCCATGATGAGCTGTGTGCGGAAGAAGACGAGTCGAAACAGGTCTCCATAAGAGGATTTCTTTAGTGAACACGTTCACTACCTCTAAAGACACAGTCAAAGTGGAATACCCCGAGGATCGATCAGGATCCTAGGGAAGAACTGCAGAAGATCACGTATTCTAGGGAACTACGATCTCTCCATGTTTCGTTAAGATGACCAAACTCGGCAAGAATTGTTGGGGAATAGATGTGACGTACAAATAGTTGAACGAAACAAACCCAAAATGTTTGGCTCAAACGAATTTGATCCAAATTCTGACAATGAGTCATACCCGGAGATGATGCTCCATTCATGACGTAACAGCAACACCCAATCATCATGGTCTACATAAGTCATATGGATCAACCAGGAACAGGATACTGATGGATGGTAAAGGAATGCGCATGCGCAAACCCTCGTTAAGACCCAAAGACAATTGTAAAGCTCACTAGAGGGCCCGGATGAGGCTGTGACACTGCAGAATGAGTAACAGTCCGGAGTGAAAACCTGAATTGGCGTCATACTGCCCAGCTGCAAAGTCAGATACCAAACGTTGCTAGTTGATAGAAGTCGTAGACAGGAAGGAATGCGCTATGAAGATAGGCAGAACTTCAGGCAGCTAGATATGGGAATAAATCACCTGCTTTCTCGAAACTGTAGAGTGAGATACAGCAGTGAAAATTCGCCAAATCGGAAACGGTTGAAGCAATGGAGTGGCCAAGTATCCGAATCCATAAAATAACAACCGTTTCGTTGACATCAAAGCAGGCATTTGCACGGTCGAAACCAATACGTAGAACGCCGTAGTTGATGAACATATGTCTTCACAACTTACGATTGTAAGTTAAGTGTGAAAACAGGATACTCTCAACAGTTGCGTAATCCTCACCAGTAAGTTGTTATAATCAGCAGCAAAATGGTGACATAATCTGTACTTCCTCTCCGAAGTGACAGACGCCGATGTGAGATTATTACCGGCGTTTGCACGGTCGAAACCAATACGTAGAACGTCATAGCCCCTTAAAAGAAGGAATGCGCTATGAAACATAGGCAGAACTTCCGGCAGCTAGAAACGGGAATAAATCCCCTGCTTTCTCAAAACTGTAGAGCGAGACACAGCGGTGAAAATTCGCCAAAACGGGAATGGTTGAAGCAATGGAGTGGTCAAATATCCGAATCCATAAAAGAACAACAGTTCCGTTGTCACCAAAGTAGGCGTTTGCACGGTCGAAACCAATACGTAAAACGCTGTAAATGATGATCAGATGTCTTCACAACTTACGATAGTAAGTTAAGAGTGAAGACGAGAAACTTTCAATAACTGCGTATTCGTCACCAGTGAGTTGTTATGGGAAGCAGCCATATGGTGACATAATCTGTACTTCCACTCCGGAAGTGACAGAAGCCGTTGAGAGATTGCCGGCCTAACTGGGTACTTAGGCCGAAGGTGCAGATGAGCAACATTCAATACCTGTGTAGGATAGGTCTAAATACGATACCGTATGCCTCACAGGTTAGAGATGGAAGTGAAGATCTGCATAACCGGAAGTCGAATGTGATGTAAGATCTGATGGCTGATAACATTCGACGTTGCCGGATGTGGCCGAGCAACCGAAACAATAAGATACGACGAGGCCCTGTAGCGTCCCCCCCCCCCTCTTTCTTCCGTAACGGACAGGTACGGGGGAATACAAGGGTTGTGTATAGATGAGTAGGCATGTAATTCTTTATCGTAGAATAAACAGCCCAATGGAACAGGTATTTATTCTTTATCGTAGAATAAATAGCTCAGTGATACATCGCATGTCTGTATAATCGGAAGCTGAAGCCACGTAAGTTGAAACATGCGCCGTATATAACAGCAGATGCAGATGTGCAACCTTCACTTCACGTCTTGGAATCGGGAATGGAGAACGGAAGTAAACACCCGATGTACCGGAAGTGGAATGTGACACAACAGAAGAATGTAACAGGAGAAGTCACACAACGAGGTACACAATATGGTCGGACTACAGAAGCCACAGAAGGATATGATGTAGGCCTGTACACCGCATGACGAACAGGAAATGAAGAGTACATCAGAGCAGTGTAGGAATCAGCCGGTCTGCTACACATCGATGACGTAACCGGAACACTATACATCGATGACGTAACTGGAGAACTATACATCGATGGTTGAACCGGAACACCAACCAACGATTAATAACAGAACATCACAAGTTGCAGCAAGCCTGTAGAAGGATGTAGTTGCCGAAATCGGAACATACGCAAGAACAGAAGCGGAAGTTCCAATGTAAGACAATGATACCGGAAGGTAAGATGATACCGGAAGGTATGATGTAAGAGGTTGCATGTAGATACGAAATAGACGTAGGCCGGAAGTCATAACTGGACCCAGGCATACGTGGTTGTAGTACCGATTGAGAAAGCTGCACGGGGGTGCTGACAATGGTTGCGGCAGGGCCCTATATAATCTCGGCACATTCAATAATGAACGGCCAGATTCAGCAAAACCGGATACCAGTGTAATAATCACCGATGATTTGCACAGGAAGTGGTGATATTACAAATGCAGCAGACATCTCCGTAGTTTGTGTAGACAGCGATGAGCTGGGCCGAATTGTTGATAAATTCTCCGGAAGTGACGGGTCCTTGACATGGGGGTAGTCACAATCTCCGACTTTATTATCGAAGTTCCAGTTTGTTGAGGGAAGAGTAGACACAGCAAACCGGAAACAGAAGTTATTACAACCGACAACCTTACGGAAGTGGTGCAATAACAGAAGAAATTGCAGGCACAACTTTCCTCAATTTCTCCGACACTGTTGTAGAAATATCTTCTGCATGACGAGGCCAATCAAGGTGGAGTTTGATGCAGCCGCCGGTTACGATAATCTGAAACTGGAAGTAGGGAACAACATAGGCGATCAAGGTCATCTCGTGTACAATATTACCTGGATGACGAACGCCATCTTGTACCCGTAACAAACTTCACATAATCAGAAATAGTTGGAGGCGGAATATTTATTACAACAATAAAGTGAAACGGGGCATCAAATAAACATCAAATTACGTTTAAAAGACATAAGAAAAGAAGGCTCTCCGTTACTCTAAAGACGAGACGGAGAGCAATACAACTTCTCGGCCCAGCCAGACGGGAGACGACAGAAATACACTAGCACATGAACCGACAAGATATTTCCCTTTGTCAGAAATACGCTGACAGGACAAAGCTCATTCTGCACTCTTACAAACTGGTCAAACCAGTTTCTCCCGACATAACGGACCAGCCAAAGCGGGTCCGTAGGCCGGCTTCATAGACCACATATAACACAGACAATAGAAGCCATTTTATTTGATTCACAGATGATTTGAATACTTCCCGACGGTTGAGATTTCCAGGCCTGGTAGGTAATGCAAGAATCACAGAATCACAGTAAAATCCAAGGTATTAATCCCACGTAGAATCCGAGGTAATATCCGAGGTAATATCCAAGGTAAATTCCGAGGTAATGCGTGGTAAACTCAAAAGTAGATCCAAGATTTTTCAGACGAATTTGAGAACACGTGTTTCCACTATGACTTGTAGAGGAAAGAAAGGAAGTTACGTGGTCAGACAGATTGGATTCTGGGTACGGTACTCGCGCACAGGGACTATTTTGTTTCTGTGGTAATGTATTACAATAGGGCAATCGCGTAAGAACACGATAGCAATAAGGTATGTGAAGGTAAGTTTTACAGCGCAATAAATTGATGTATTTCAGTCCAGTAACCATACTACACATGTAAGAGTTTACTATGGAACAACTAAATTTGATACATTTTTCATGAATGTGAAACTCCTGTATCACTGACTGTTTATATTTGCAGAATCTGTGTCCCAATTTTCATTAAATCTGAACACATTTTTCTTGTGACAGCTGTGACACATCGGTTAAGGATATGTTTGAACGATTTTCAACCACAGCTTCAAAACCTTTGCAATTCACTTCATTGAATCCTGGGTTTGCACTGTAATTCAAGTTAATCCTTAGACAACACTATCTTTCCCTGATAGCAGTGAACGGTGCAGTGATGCAAGGATGACTGCATGAGTTCTGGTTCATTTATAATCAGGTTACTTTGCTGTCTCTTCAACCTAGGAAATATTATTAATCGATGATAACAGAATACTTTGATCCATATTTATCATTCAAAAACCCGGTCCCATGGTAATAAAGAGAAAGGAAAGAGAACAGGAGGATGAACCAGAATTCACACAGTGCCCCTTGGATCAATGCACCTGTCACTGCTATCGGGGCAAGATAATGTAATTGACCAACGATTAACTTGGATTATAGTGCAAACTTGGGATTCACTCAACATACATGTATGAACAGAAATGAATGGTATTGTACATTGTAACTCAAATTACCAGCAGATCCACAGAGAACAGATGTTCAGCATTTTCAAGATTGTGCAGGTTTGTTGGACATACATCATGTAAACAGGAGACATAGATAAACTCACAGAGCTGAAGTAGAGTGTTCCTCATCACTTGGTAACTGCTCATCATCTTTTTTAGCTTCTTTCTCGACAATAAATACCCTACATACATAGCCATAATGAAACCAGTAAATCCACCATAACCCTGCAAAATACAGATATACTGGTACATTAAAGGAGAACCTGCATGAACATGTTTTTCTCTCTACCTCTTCTTTATGATTTTCTTTGTAAAATGTGAATAATACATTTTATGTCAGAGATAGAGCTTTCTTTATTTTGAGCTAACCAACTGTAGAGCGCTGCCATTAGATACGTATAGAGTTGAGAACATGGTCACAGCCCATGGAGCCTCGCTTTCATGTAAAAACATTGCGGCTCCCTACAGCCAGTCTTGGCCAAGTAAATACCTCCCAAATTAACACATCTAATGGATTATTACCATGGAACACCTTAGTTCATGGAGCAAATATACAGAGCAAATTTCTGAAGTAAAATGACATTGAAAAAACTTCTCCTTTAATAAAATAACCCAATTGGCTCAAAACACCTCAGGTTTTCAGAATCAGATGTATGTGTGGTTTGCATTAGACCTATTTTAGATACTGCCAAAAACTTTGATCTTGAATATATGTGAAGATTGATAATCTTCACCATCAATGACCATGCTACTGGTTCAAGATACATTGTGATAATGTCAAGTTTGTATCTCGACTCCATGTAAATTAAATAGCTCTCAAGTGCACAGCTGTATATGTACCTGGTGAAGTTCTCTCTGTCTGAGCCAGACCTTAAGCAGACAGATTCCATCTTTAAGCCCCTGACAGCCATCCTGTGAGCAGTACAGAAACTCCAGCTGACTCTTCATGGTCACGTCCTGTAGAATGGCTGTGTTATAGTATGGAGTGGCCACTGATGTGGAATCACCTGAAATATAGCAGATTCCCACTATCAACATTATATCTTCATCACCTCCACTTGTGGCAATTCTTTCATCCAACATTCTGTATTAAACACTAAAAGTCAGAAGCTGCTGCCTTTGAATAACAACAATTCATGTAATCTTATACGAGTGAATAACCTAGCGTCAAAATGAAAGGCCAGGTCAGTAACTGACTGCTTTCTTGATTATACTTTCATGGTGAGCAATTGGGCTAAACCTCCTGTATTTATTTGAAAAAACAGATAGACTGGTCTCTGCAATGAACCTTTACAAAAACTCTGTGATTGGTTGAATTTTTCTACCCATTTTCATCAATAGCCAATGAAACACAGAATTGTATGCCCTCCCTTCCGCTTTAATCCGACACTGCCCCGCCATTGTTCTGTTGTTTATTGGTTGGTGGAGGCCTAATTTGGATAATTATAAAAATTCTGTTTCAGTCACTTTTTTTGCCATGCCTCACACAATACATATTCCAAGTATCAACCAACAAGTGATAATACGATGTTTCGATGCAAGATGGTCACCAGGGCTTTCGCCAGATCCGAAAATGTGACCTGGTTATGAGACCTACATTTCTTGGGAGTATATTGTGGTGAAATTATGAAGCAATCAGTGAACTTTGACTTTTGCACCCAATTCACTCTTTTTGGGGCAATTTCATACTTCAGGACCTATGTTGTCTGCTTTGGAATGTAGAATAACATATAATATAGCCATTTTTCTGGTCCAGATCGGTTATGGACTGAGATCCAGCCTGGACAAATAATATATCCCATTCACTTAGGTTTGATAAACAAAGGGCCATAACTCTTGAAAATATAACTGAAAACAGAGAAACTTCAGGCTGCATACCAATGGGTCACTGACCACATATCATGCAAATTTCATACTTGTCCATACAATATTAACTGAGATCCAGCCCTACAAGTCTCAATTCACAAAGACTTGAAGAAAAAAGGGCCATAACTCTTGAAAATATATGCGAAATTTGGAGAAACTTCACGCTGCACAACTACAGGGCACTGACCACATATCCTGCAAATTTCGAGTCCATAAAATATTACCAGAGATCCAGCCCGAACAAGTCCCAATTTACAAAAATTTGAAGAAAAAAGGGCCATAACTCTTGAAAATATATACGAAACACGGAGAAACTTCACGCTGCGCAACTACAGGGCACTGACAACATATCCTGCAAATTTCATAATTGTCCATACAATATTAACCGAGATCCAGCCCGGACAAGTCCCAATTCACGGAGAATTCAGGAACAAAGGGTCATAACTCTTGAAAATATAAGCGAAACGTGGTGAAACTTTACGCTGCACAACTGTGGAGCACTGACCACATATCATGCAAATTTCATACTTGTCCATACAATATTAACCAAGATCCAGCCCGGACAAGTCCCATTCACAGTGATTTCAGAAAAAGGGCCATAACTCTTGAAAATTATACCGGAACTCGGAAAAAACTCAACGCTGCACATCTCCGAGGCACTGGCCACATTCCATGCAAGTTTCAATCTCGTCCATCAAATATTAACCGAGATATTGCGCCGACAAGAAATTCGGACGGACAGACGGATGGACAAAGCGATCGCTATATGCCCCCCCTCTAGTTAGAGGGGGGGCATAATTATCGCAATTCCATTTGAAAGTTTGAATTGACCAATCAAATGATTTAAAACTGGAAGATATCCCATGATGCACATTTGTTTCTATGAAACTTCATTCTGAATTAGGTGAGAGCGAATCACAATTATACCGGATTTCATTTACAAACATTGTGCAATAAAAGCTATTAACAGAAGGAGTACACAGTCAATCATACAATTAAAAACAAGAGCCCAAGGGGATTCAATATACGCTCGTATATCTGGAATTACAGTACAGACCTCATCACAACTCAAGTATACCGGGGTAGTTGCCGCACTGTTATCGCGGTACTGTTTAAGCCTAATCACTAGACTAATTACCACTCCCCGTTATGTCTGCATGCGCCGTAAGTACAGACGAAACGTAGCTCCATAATATCCATTCAAACCTCGATAGTCGGCCGAGAAACAAAAGGCGCCCCGCCAACGGCACGTGTTGACGAGCCGCTATTCAGCCAGCATGTCTTTATGCATACACTCAGAAGTACTGCGATAACGGCCCTCGATAACGGCAACATAGCTCGGAAACGCCTATCTGTTACCGCGGGAATGCCCAAGCTTACATGTATATTATCAGCTGTGAATACCGCAAGCCTTCTGAATAATACAACAGCTAGCCGAATTTATTTACTTTATTTATTGAACAAACGATCACATCAGAATTTTGCTAGCTGCAAAACTTGATATCACTTGTTAACGAACGGAATGCATAAAATGTCCGTCAGTGCAAGTTTTTAGTCGCGCGATAAAGCAATTACAGTTGCAGTACCGGCCTTTCGGTTACACATTATGTGAGTTAAAGTTACCACGTTTCAAAGATAAATACCAGTATACGATGAAAACCACGCATAAAATAAATTCTATCATACGGAGAGATTGGGGAAGGGGTGCTGTGTTTCATTTTAATTACGGCTTTGACCCGGCTTGTGTTTCAACAAGCACGATCCGGAAATAAAAATCAACAGAACAGTCAACCACAAGATTGTTCACTTGTTATCATCCGATTGTCTCTTATAATGAGTTAACCATTCTTAATTCTGTTCTCTTCAGTTATTTCCCTGTTAAACAGGATGCTCGTCTGTTTCAACAAAAGACAAACACTTGGTCGTGCACGGAAGTACAAATTAATCCAAATTAACACTAGGGAGGATCTCGAAATCCCGATCAACGTTCGGCGATCACGAGGAACACTTTCGCCCATATACAACAGTTATATTATCGTTAGTAAATGAGTAAAATTTCCTGTGATTCTCTGTTTGAGCCCAGTGACGAATTTCCAAGACTTGCTACTGACACTATTCATATGTAAATTTAGCGCGAGGCCACTCTTCATTTCTTTTAACAAACAGCGAAAAAGACGAAGTGGAGATGATTGACTGATTTTTGCAACATGCAGTGTCTGGTATATTCAGCATTTATTGCGGGGGGAAATCTGATGACTACCGCTAAACGAAGGATAACGGTACTCCATAAATAAAGGCGGTAAATATCTTTAATGAACAGATGTGTTTTTATTTTATTTGTTGTACCAACGCTCATATTAGAATTCCGCTAGCTTGATACAGATTGCTACAAATTATTAACTGATATTCAAAGATAAATATTGGTACGCTAAAGCCATGCATATAATAAATTGTAACATACGGACAGTAGGGATATTTTTCACGGCTTGTTTCCACAAGCGCGACCCCGGAAATAATAATCAACGGGAAAGTCAAGCCCTGAGTAGAACGACAATAAAGATTGTTCAATTGTTATCATTCGATTGTCTCTTATAATTAGTTGATTAACCGTTCCTAATTCTTTTCTCTTCAGTTATTTTTTGCGCATTTGAAAGATTAATGTTCATAACCGTGAACATTTCTTGATTGGCGTTATACAGAACCGCAAGACTCTCGGAATGATTGGCAGCTAATTAATTGAAATGTACAAGACATCGAGCACCAGGACTCGACATGAAACACTCAAAAATGAATATTACCATGAAAATATAAATGTTTGCCCCACATGGGGCACTTTGGAATGATTTGCAGCTATTAACAAGGCCGAAAAATACTACAGCAGTGATCAACGATCACGCACTACTGTCGACCTACATACGGAATGTACCCACAACGGCATCTCATTTTCACGCCGCTCTCTTTTCTGAGAAATTTCCATTCGAGGCGACAGATTTCGCAAAGCGGTGATTACCGGCACTCCATTACCGGGCCGTCCAAACATTGGGATAATTGGGAACCCTCGGACCAATGCAAGTTGGACTACTCTTGTTATAGGCGATGGTACCCTATCTGAAGCGATTTCGGGGGAATATGAGGTCATTAAAAGCGCATTTGGCACGCTTGGAAGAAGCTTGGACGTCACTGTTTTTTTTCCTTTACCGGTATTAACTGACGAGGCAACATTATCATTGGGAATATGATAAAAATGCACACGTGATTGTGAACACTTACCATTTGTTTTATTTAATTTAAATGAGTACCGTAATGTATCCTGATTTACTTCTGAACGTTTTCAATCCACAAAGCTGGCCTATATTCACGCACGGCCACGTGAAGCGCTAGCCTTTGTAAACTCGTAAATCACCAGTCAATGCTGTCGAGACCAGCCAGTGACCACATGGAGCGCCAGCCTTTGTTAATACGAAGCTGCGCATCAGAAAACCCCTCGGCTCTGGGCGCCAGCCATTCATAATGTATTCAATTTAAAACAAGACTTCAGGAACACCAAGCAGTCAAGTAACAAATATACAGATTATGAAAAATTTTGCCATTAGAAATGGCCTCAAACGTTTCCGTCCAATCAGAGAAACCGGTATTCATTACATAAGTCTGTTGATGCATCGACAATGTATACCAAATTTTACATCGAACATTTGAAAATTATCTGAGATAGAGATCCCTAATGATTTCGCATAAATTAAAGATGGCCGCCCATCCTTCCCACCACTCAGAGAAACTGATGTGGTTATTCATTGCAAGTCTCTTGATACATAGATTCTGTATACCAAATTTCATATAGAACACTGAAATGGTATCAAAGATAAACATCATTAAAGATTTTGCATAAATTAAAGATGGCCACCAAGGTTTCCGCCCAAGCAGAAAAACCAGAATTGTCTATTGATACATCGATGATGTATGATACATCGATGATGTATACCAAATTTTACATTGAGCACTTGAACCGTATCAGAGATACAGATCATTAATGATTTCGCATAAATTAAAGATGGCCGCCCATCCTTCCCGCCACTCAGAGGAACCGATGTGGTTATTCACTGCAAGTCTCTTGATACATCGATGCTGGATACCAAGTTTCATATAGAACACTGAAATGGTATCAAAGATATATATCATTGAAGATTTTGCATAAATTAAAGATGGCCGCCAAGGTTCCGCCCAATCAGAAACGCCAGAACTGTCATTTATCGCAAGTCTATTGATGCTTCGATGATATATACCAAATTTTACATCGAGCACTCGAACAGTATCAGAGATAGAGATCATTAATGATTTTGCATAAATTAAAGATGGCCGCCCATCCTTCCCGCCACTCAGAGGAACTGATGTGGCTATACATTGCAGATCTCTTGATACATCGATGCTGTATACCAAGTTTCGTATAGAACACTTGAATAGTATCAGAGATATATTTCATTGAAGATTTTGCATAAATTAAAGATGGCCGCCAAGGTTTTCACCGAATCAGGGAAACTGGTTTGGTCATTCCTTTGAAGTTTCTTGATGCATCGATGATCTATATCAAGTTTCACACTGAACAGAGAAATGGTACCTAAGATACACAAGATTAATGATTTCGCATAAATTAAATATGGCCGCCAAAGTCTCCAACCAATCAGGTCCAGATTCAATAGGGTTCTGGGTCATGAGCATATGGATGTGCTGTGCAAGTTTGGGGTGCCTAGGGTAAGTCGTTCTAAAGATATCTTGGTAACAAGAAAGCTGTGATGGTTTCGCATAAATTAAAGATGGCCGCCAAAGTTTCTAACCAATCAGGTCCAGATTCAATAGGGTTCTGGGTCACAAGCATACGGATGTGTACTGCAAGTTTGGTGTGCCTAGGGTAAGTCGTTCTGAAGATATCTTGGTAACGAGAAAGGTGTGACGGACAGACGGACAGACGGACAGACGGACGGACGGACAGACGGACAGACGGACAGACGTACATGACGACGACAATACCCTTCGGCCAAATTTTGGCCGAGGGGTAAAAACTCGATGACCGGTCATTGGGGGCATGCTGTCGGCACTTTTTTCACAGCTGATAATATAATCTTGGGCAGTCCCGCGGTAACACAGAAGCTTGCCGGGCTCTGTTCCCGCAGTGTTACCCCGGTACACTTGAATTGTGACGAGGCCTGTACTGTACATTGGTCCAAATTTCAAGGTTGTTTAATAGCCTTGATTCCAATTGGTAGCTAGCAATCCAGGGAAAGGTCTATGATTTTTTCTGAATTAGGTGAGAGAGAGGTATAATTGTGACTCGCTCTCACCTAATTCAGAATGGAGCTTCATAGAAACAAGTGTGTATCATTGAATATCTTCCAGTTTTAAATCATTTGATTGGTCAATTCAAACTTTCAAATGGAATTGCAATAATTGCTCATAATGAATGAAAAACTAAAATGGGCTTAACTCTTGGTAACTAGTTGACCTTGAAACAAGAGCCGAGAGCGCACATATCCCACACTGAAATCAAAAATAGTCAAACACAAGAAAATAGTAGTTTTCCTGCAAATGGATTTCTGTCAGGCGAAAGAATTTTTCATGAAGGAAGAAGAAAGTGATGAAGTAAACCTTTGTTCTTGAGTTAATAAACAGGTATGAAGTCTCCCCGTTAAATTAGTGAATGTATGTTTTTTATTTCACAACAGTTTAACTAAATGTAGCTGTTTCAAACATGGGAGACAACTCCACAGGACAAATGCCATATACATGTAGGGGAGAGAAATCTGAATATTCCAACCTAACACATATAGTAAGCTAAACTTGATTCAGTTTTGGGGGACTGTGACCTTGACCTTTGACAAACTGATCTTAAAATGTATGGCTCCTCTTTACCATGCGAGTAAGGTATACTCAAAATTTGGTACCAATTCATACCTTGAAACTAGAGATATCGCATGGACAACAAATGTTAATGTATGCAAGGACAGAACGCAACATCGCATTACACGACCTTGTCTTCGACAGGCATATGAAAATGTGACTTTCAATGATTTCTTGATTTTGGGGTCACAGTGACCTTGAATTACTGACACAAAAAAAATGTGATTTTTAAAGATTTCTTGATTCTGAAGTCACAGTGACCTTGACCTAATTTCTGGTATGCGACACTTCATTTCCCTCTATTGAATCCACTCACAAAAAATTATTAATTTTTAATGATTTCCTGATTTTTCGGTCACACTAACGTTTGACCTTGATTCTGGGGTCACAGTGACGTTGACTATTGACCTGGTTCTAAATTTTGATACATGACAAAAACAGCTCCCCCGTAATTTCTCAATGGACTCAAAAAATCATGATTTTTAACAATTTCACGATTTTGGGCTCACAGTGACCTTGACCCGACCTTGACCTACATTTTGGTATGTGACACATCGTGTCCCCCTGTCTCTACGCACACAAAAAATGTTATTTTTAATAATTTCCTGATTTTGGGGTCACAGTGACCTCTGACCTTCGACCTTGACCTAATTTTTGGTATGCGACACTTCCATTTCCCCCTATTGAATCCACTCACAAAAAATTAGAAATTTTTAATAATTTCCTGATTTTTCAGTCACACTTTGACCTCGACCTACATTCGGTATGCAACACATCGTTCCCCTCTAGGGCATCCACTCATCAAAAATTAGAAATGTAGATAGAAAACTGTCAATAATCAATGATTTCCTAATTTTAGGAAACAGTGACCTTTGACCTCTGACCTCGACCTCAATTTTGGTACGCAACACATCGTCTTCACCTAGCGTATACACTCACAAAAAATTGCAACTGTGAATACAAACCATTCACAGATATAGACCGGGCACGACTACTTCAGTGATTTCCTGTTTTTCGAGCCAGTGACCTTTGACCGCTGACCTCGACCTTCATTTTGGTATGTGACACATCGTCTCCCCATAGGGTATCCACTCACCAAAAATTGGAACAGTAGATAGAAAACTGCCCGAGATATAGACCGAACACGAGGGACGGACAGACGGATGGACACATGGACAGAAACCGCCATCACATAATACGTCCGCCTTTTGGCGGGCGGGCGTATAATAACAAAACGTAGATATTCGTGATATTGCCAGGAACTACATACGGTACCTTCTGGAGGCTCCTCAGTTTGTGCCTGGTTGGAGAACCATTGCTGTCGGACATTGTTCTTACTGAGAGAGAACCGGTTCAGTTTGAAGGTGCCAGTCGCCGGGATGGCATGAACATGAGCTGTTATGATCTTCCCAGTATCACCTGTTTTAAACAAGGACAAATAACAGCAAGTATTTAAAGAAAACTAGTGTGAAACACAGGAGGAGAATTTCCCCAAATATACGTGATGGCATGAAGATGAGCTGTTATGGTCTCCCAGTATCACCTGTTACAAGGTCATATAATAATAGCAAGTATTTTATTAGACATAAGTATTTGATGTGTCTTGAAGAGTTCAGGTTGTTCAATCAAGATCAGAAAAAATTGGGCAGGAGGAATACATGTATCTCATTACTTTTAATGACAGTTTCCGGAAATCATAAGATCTGGACAGGGCAGCCTACATCATTGAGTTTGAAAACAGTATCTCACAAACATGACATGAATCACTTTGACACTGTTTTCACATTTAAATTATTCGATAATTCCAGTTTAACTCTGAAGGAAAGGCAGCTACAGTACAAGGCAGAAATAACTTGCTCATAAACGCGAGTGAAAAAAAACATTTTCGCGACTATAATTTATTAATCGCAGCCGGAAAACTCGCCTAAATCGCGCAAAAAAACAAAAGCATAATCGCGACTGAAACGCGTACGGTCGACGCGTTTCAGTCGAGATTATGCTTTTGTTTTTTTGCGCGATTTAGGCGAGTTTTCCGGCTGCTATTAATAAATTAAAGTCGCGAAAATCTTTTTTTTCACTCGCGTTTATGAGCAAGTTATTTCTGCCTTGTACTGTACCTCTAACAGCATCAAGTTATCTGACTTTCGCATCTATAAAATCTGCCCTAAAAGCATATCTTTGGAGACAAGTATAGATGCAATTCAGGAGCTGACGCCATACAAGTAAAACAGGACAATGTCTCACGACATAAGAAGTTTTTGACCAGGTCAGCAAATAATCCCTCAACATTGAGGGAGGGATAAAAAGCTCCAAACCTTTAACTCGTATAATCAAAATTGGTCTAAAATGATTGCCATTGTGATAGGTGAACTTGAGATCCTCTATCATATCTGATGACTTCAGGTGTGATGCTATACAGGTGAGGTAGAGGGCCCTCTTCCTCAGGTATCTGTGGTTCAGGTGATCCTTGGCCTGGAAACACACCTACAACAGCAAAACATCGCATAAATTAGATACAATCCCTCATTAATCCATGAAGAAAAGCACTTTTTGGAAAGTCTGAAAACTATGCTTGAGAAGTTGTGATACACATATCTCTCATTATAACACTTAAGTTGGAAGGCAAAATATTGACTGCACTATAGTCAGTCTTCATAGAAGCAGCATACATATGACAGTTATATACTGGGGGACATATCAGTGGCAGCGCTATACTGAAACTTGACTGCACTATAGTCAGTCTTCATACAAGCAGCATACATATGACAGTTATATACTGGGGGTCATATCAGTGACCGTGCTATACTGAAACTTGACTGCACTATAGTCGGTCTTCATAGAAGCAGCATACATATGACAGTTATATACTGGGGGACATATCAGTGAGAGCGCTATACTGAAACTTGACTGCACTATCAGGGTTATATCCAGGAATTTGAAGTAGTGTCCTATAATATAATGCCGAGCGCAGCGAGGCGTAGCGTACAGGCCGGGGTCCTGGGGCCGCCTAGGCCCCTGGAAGCTCTGGGGTCTTAGATGCTTTCAGGAGCATTCGAGCCCATTTCTGCATGTTCTGGCTATTTAAATGTCTTGTCAGATACCTGTAGATAATGAACAATTTACTTCTTTTTTTTCCAAATTTTCACCATATTCAGGCTGATCTTGCTTGTGTTTCAAAATGACAAAGTTGAGCAGGGACTTGCTGCATGAATTTCCAGATCATTTACTCACGTGCTGTCAGATTGATACTATACCATGATGTCAACTTTGACTAAACTAATAACAACTAACCTTTTTGCTGATTAGACTAGGGCTCAGGGGCCGCCTAGGCGCCGAGAAACTCTGGGACCCTTGATGCTCTTAGAAGCATTCTAACCGATTCCTGGCTGCACATGTCTTGTCGATCAGACAAGCATATCATGCACATTTTACTTCTTGTTTAATTTGATCATCTGCTTTTAAAATTATTTACAGCTGCTGCTTTCAAAATTTCTATTGAATAGATTCCTCTGTACAGTATTTTTATACCATGCTGTATATCATTCGAAGCTAATTCTCTTCCCACCTCGACTGCCTAAACGGGTTGAACATAATTTGTCCCAGCTTCGATGCCTGCATCATTTTCCATGTCGTGTTCAACATCTGCTTGACCTGTGTTTTCAATACCGGCAGCACAGCATCGAGCAAAGAGAACGTCGACTTTGTGGCAGTCAGACCCTTCATCTTCCTTTATTTTTTTTTTTCAAATGTCCAGCCAATACACCGCATCCTCTTGTGCGGCCGCTACCCTTCGTATTTCCCCCAGACCGACCTTTCTGTCCCGCCATGACGGCTTGTCATTGCAGATACAACGCGAGAACGCACGTGCGCTGCCTAGCTCTCCAGACACTCACAGACGTACATATTTCCGACTTCATTCATAGTATAGACCTCTGCCTGGAGAACGAAAACTATCGCGCCCCTAGTGGCCAAGCTTATCAACGGATAGATGCACAGTTGTCTCCCTTGCCATAAGTTGTCTAACGCGAGTTGACACACACTCGTCCAGGTTTACGGCTTTCAAACATCGTAAAAAAACATCATTTGATTTTTGAAAAAAATCATTTGATATTTTGCAAAAACATATTCATTTTTAATTCATTTGATTTTGTACCTGTGTCCGTTTCACGGACGCTGTGAGACCCTAGATCTAACCCTGACTATAGTCAAGGCCATCCTTAAAAATAAGTTTGTTGCGCGTAACCCGACCGACTGTCCAAAAATCCGCCGACTGGAAACTTTTTTCGCCGATTTTCCGACCGGTCATCTTTTTATTTTATTTTGCAATGTCAGAATTATCTCCCCTATGTAAACGTATGTAAAACGTTCGCCTAGCAAAAGCAAGCAGGATTTCACTCTCCAGTAGTCGCGATGTGAGCTTATGTCGCACATTTTGAAGGCATATCCTCCATGGCCCAGTCCGTAGGGGAATGCAGTTTTCGTCGACCACGTGTATATGGCGGGAAGTTCCCCCTTCTGTTTTGTGTTTGGGTTTTGACGAGAGGACAATAAACACATCGAGAGGCAACAGCAACACAGGATGGGAAAAATATTTCAAAACGGTTGGTTATTAAAACCTGCCATAAAGAGCTCTGTCGCGAATCGACTTGGAACGTAGACATGTTTAGGACTGTCACCATGCACCACGTGGGTCCGTACACCGACAGATTCGGAGACTGACGATGTTACAACAACAACGATGTTTGGATTTCTACTTTTATCCGAGAAGACTTCAGTGTGCCTAAATGCAGAAAATCTATACTGCTTTGTTGTTTAACGGAAACTTTATAACCCTCTATGTCGATGAAGCCATGGATATAGTGTCGGTGGCTTCAGCGGTCTTGACAAACTTATTAGATGGTGCCGTCAGCTTAATTTTGACGTTCCGATGTCGGCATCAAATACGCTTGTCAGAATTCCACCTCGGACTAAATTCCACGAAAAGACATAGGTTAGAAACTTAGTGTTTGCCTCATTGTTGTCAGTAAATTAAATTACGATGTATTTCTAATCTGAATAAAGGAAGTACCTAAGTATTCAATAAAAGCACACCATAAATTTGCGACGAGGAAGGGCAGTAATGATGTTAATGATTAATTTGAGGTAATTTTCTCAACTCCAAATGGTATAATGAACAACCTTCTGTATAACACTGAGAGGATTTTTTTCTTTCCTGTCACAATTTTGGCAAAAGTTTGTCTGGTAGTGGTATTTTTTTTTTTTTTTTTTGACCAGCTAGTCACTAGTCATTGTCAAGAATGTGTTCAAGGATGTCAATGTCTTCTAAGAAATAAAACAGGTACACAAGCCTGAATTTAAGAATATCTTGCTTTATACCTTGAAGATAACTAGTTTTCTATACTGAAATAATTTTGCTGCCAGACAAAAAGAATATTTCAAATGACCTGCTTAGTATCTGAACTAAATCACACTAACCTCTTCCAGCCTCCCCAAAAGGAAAACCTGATCTAAAAAAAAAAAAAAAAATTACCTACCTACCGACCCAACTTCCTGAGGTAGGGTCGGGTTACAGCCAACAAACATATTTTTAAGGATGGCCCAGTCTTCATAGAAGCAGCATACATATGACAGTTATATACTGGGGGACATATCAGTGGCAGAGCTATACTGAAACTTGACTGCACTACAGTCAAGACTTCATAGAAGCAGCATACATATGACAGTTATATACTGGGGGACATATCAGTGGCAGTGCTATACTGAAACTTGACTGCACTACAGTCAAGCCTTCATAGAAGCAGCATACATATGACAGTTATATACTGGGGGACATATCAGTGGGAGAGCTATACTGAAACTTGACTGCACTACAGTCAAGCCTTCATAGAAGCAGCATACATATGACAGTTGCATACTGGGGGGCATATCAGTGGCAGTGCTATACTGAAACTTGACTGCCCTACAGTCAAGCCTTCATAGAAGCAGCATACATATGACAGTTATATACTGGGGGACATATCAGTGGCAGTGCTATACTGAAACTTGACTGCACTACAGTCAAGCCTTCATAGAAGCAGCATACATATGACAGTTATATACTGGAGGACATATCAGTGGCAGCGCTATACTGAAACTTGACTGCACTACAGTCAAGCCTTCATAGTTTAGAAGCAGCATACATATGACAGTTGTATACTGGGGGACATATCAGTGGCAGTGCTATACTGAAACTTGACTGCACTACAGTCAAGCCTTCATAGAAGCAGCATACATATGACAGTTATATACTGGGGGACATATCAGTGAGAGCGCTATACTGAAACTTGACTGCACTACAGTCAGTCTTCATAGAAGCAGCATACATATGACAGTTATATACTGGGGGACATATCAGTGGCAGCGCTATACTGAAACTTGACTGCACTACAGTCAAGCCTTCATAGAAGCAGCATACATATGACAGTTATATACTGGGGGACATATCAGTGGCAGCGCTATACTGAAAGTTGACTGCACTATAGTCCGTCTTCATAGAAGCAGCATACATATGACAGTTATACACTGGGGGACATATCAGTGGCAGCGCTATACTGAAACTTGACTGCACTATAGTCAGTCTTCATAGAAGCAGCATACATATGACAGTTATATACTGGGGGACATATCAGTGGCAGCACTATACTGAAACTTGACTGCACTATAGTCCGTCTTCATAGAAGCAGCATACATATGACAGTTGTATACTGGGGGACATATCAGTGGCAGCGCTATACTGAAACTTGACTTCACTATAGTCAGTCTTCATAGAAGCAGCATAAACTTGACTGCACTATAGTCCGTCTTCATAGAAGGAGCATACATATGACAGTTATATACTGGGGGACATATCAGTGGCAGCGCTATACTGAAACTTGCCTGCACTATAGTCAGTTTTCATAGAAGCAGCATACATATGACAGTTATATACTGGGGGACATATCAGTGGCAGCGCTATACTGAAACTTGACAGTTATATACTGGGGATATATCAGTGGCAGCGCTATACTGAAACTTGCCTTATAATGAGAAAATGGACGCATACATGTAATATGTAGATATCAGGACAACAACAAGTCTTTATCAAAGCTACTGCAGAATGATCCAATTTTTCGTTGGCTGTCAGTGAGATTATGTCGTTCATTAGTTTTGATCATTGCAATGTTATATCAGCAAGTGGCAATGGGCAGACAGCCAGTGATGTTCTGTGACACCAACTACTTTGATAGCCATATAAATACCTGTGCTGTGATTGCCCAGTAAATGTATGAGATGATGGTCCAATCATATTACAGAACAGAGCATAAATAACTTAGTAACCTTGAATGCAACCAGAGAATAACCAAAATAATAGGCTCAAACTGTAATGTTTATCAAAGCCATCATACCACATCCATATGCCCATGGTTGTATAGGAGTTGCGTGCTTGTCCTCTGCTTGACACATCAGATTTTAATGCAGCATTATTCAAGGTTAAGTTATTTTTGCCCTCTACTGTACTTCAAACTGTGTTCCCACATATGGCAAATTTGTTCTTTCACTGGGAAATTATTTCACATCCAATCTGATTAAAACTAAATCCATAATGGGGTAAAGTGGATATGGAACAAGTCATATTTCAAGGCCGTTTGATGACCACTTTGCATGAAGTGTCATATAAGCTTACTAGTATTTGACCGGTCATCGAAAGCCTCTGTTATGACAGACGATGTGTTTCTCCACAACCACCTTGCTGAGATAACACCTGTTCATGGGTAATTGACAAGCTTCACTGTTAAAATTGCCTTGTAATGAAATATATTATCAACCCATTAGCTTCATTAATGGTGATAGATACATGTAATTCTATATGGGTGAAATTCCCTTTACATTTACCCAAATATTATCGAACCTAGGTTGCATATAGGTTGGAATGCAATGGGAGCTATGGTTTCAATGTCAAATTACAATCAAACATGCCACTCTGTCAGGACAATTCACTTGGTGTATTGGTTGGTATTGGTTGTTTACTCTCTTCCTTAGCCTACAACTTCATTGAATTTTGAATCAAAGCCATCCACAGTATGTTGGCACTCTGCATCTCACCACACATACTGTTGGACCGGGTCGACGAGTGCTGCCACAAAGACAGCAGGGACTTGTTACGACCCTCAGATATGAAAAGCGTCGTACCCACTTACGCCAGCATGGATTTGTTCTGAATCAGATTGTATTTCATCTTACCTCAGGCATCTCTACAGCCAGGTCAATATGAATATCTGGTTTGAGACAGGTGTCCAATATGTAACTACCAGTCACTATTAAAGCTGATGGTGGGTGAAAACAGAACCGACCTTTCACCTCCATTGGCTCCTGAATCAAGGGTACTCGCACTTTTTGTTTTCTCAGCCACTTCTGTTTACAGAGCTGAAAAAAATCCAGTATTTGAGAATTTGAATGTACTTATCAATTACTGGTAACACAAGATTTTCTGAATTTCTACTTCTTCATTTCACATGAGGTTTCGCTAACATATACCTTTAGCATTATCTATAATGATTTATCATATATTCTCAAAGCTACACCAACATCATTTCAGTTACATACATCTGACCTCTGTTTAAGGGAGTTCAGAAAATACAATTGAGAATAATGAAATAAGTTCTCAGAAGAAAATAATACTGTCATTTATTTAGTGTGTAGTATAGGACAAGATTCTGGACATCTGTTTTTACTTTGCTTACCAGGTTAGCGGGAATTCTGGAAAATAATGTAATTTTAGGCCGATAATGTGAAGAAACATCCGCTTATTCAATAACCATAACGTCTCAAATGACCACTTGAACAGTTGGCAAATTCACATTGTCAAATGTTCTTAAAATCTGGACATTTACTTTTACGAGAACTCATTTTCTGACCATTTGCATGAAGTTGATTGTTTACTTTTACATTTAGGATGTTACTTGTTTACATTTAGGATGTCCGAAATTCAGAGAATCACCGTAATATATTGGCAGATGGTCACACCATGCACATTACAGCCCTGTGTTTGACGCTGAAAGAAGACAGACATACCTCATGGTCCTCACCAGTAGCCAAGTTCATAATAATCTGTTTTAGTTGATGTAAAGTTTTCTCCATAGTTTTTCTTCTCTTCTCTGTCAGTTTCACCTCTTTCAGTAGTTCCGTCATCTGAAATATAATACTACAAACTCTGAGCATCTTCGCATAGATGCAATTTAATGCACGAGTTTTCCGCCCTTTTGCCCAGGGCCTTTATCAAGTGAACATAGAATTAAAATATTTTATTTTGTTTTACCCACCCAAAAAGCCCCTACCAAAAACGTTTTATTAGTATAAGCTTACCTGAACAATTTCTTTTTTTTGATCCATTTAGTACATGTAGGTTCTTTTTGAAACTGTCTTATATTGAAATTCAGTTATGTAAACCAGGAAACTAAATGTTGTATAAAAGCAGGATCCATACAAATGGTAATATTTTCTGTTCGGCACATCTCTGTCGCAATATTGTCACCAGGACTGAGGTATGTGATCATGAACAACTTCAAATGAAAAAAAATAATAATAATAAATAAAAATCGACCAGGTTACCCTAAACAAACAACTTTGGCCATTGTCACTTGATTGGTTGTTTAGCATGACCTTGATTTTTTAAATACAAATGCTAGATACTATAATTATTATATAGCTGAAATATTGCTGCACACGCCATTAAACCTTAATTCTCTCTCTCTTATCAATTATAAATTGCAAACCAATTGTATACGTAGTTTTACCCATGAAAACATATATCCCTCATCTGTTTTAATTATTTTCGCTCAAAATATAGATTAGGGCTGGTCAGGCCAAACAAGCAATCAAGTGAGAATGGCCTTAATTTTAGCCTAACGGACTTGAGTTTGGGTTTTCTTTGCCTCAAATGCTATCATAATCCACACCCCAAACAAGAGTTTTAGCCACCCTTAAAATTTATGAGGATTTCCTTATGTTAACTTTAGCCACAGAAAACTTGACATTTGTCCTCAAAATCAATATTTAGGGTTCTTTTACCAATTCATAAACATGGAACTACATAAGCTGATACATGATGCAGAGATGTTGCACAGATATCAGAGGTCAATGAACGGATAGACAGACATGACTGATGGACAGAATTCTCTATTGATATGACCTTGTCTAATGACGGGCATATAAAAAGAAAATTATAATAGGTTTCACACAGAAACAATTTTGATTATATAATATATATTTTTAGAAGTATAGAATTTCTATGAACATACATGTATCATGGCATTTGACTTTTGATTGTACCTGCAGTCTAAAAAGACTGGAATGAAATAGATTCTCTGCCTCTTTGAGCTGATGTAGCTCTTCATTTGTTGGAGGTATAAACAGCCTCGTGTCTTCCAGTTTTCTTTTCTTTTGTATCGGTTCTGATTGGTCCAGATCTTCATCATTTGAAAAGGACCTATGACCATTATCATGTGAGATTGAATCTTTTACTGCGTCTATTTCTGTTTTATCATGTGACCCATCCTCTGACTCCGCCTCAAGATCATCGGATAACTCGCTATCCTCCTTGTCTGGGCTGTCTGGCATCATCATCTGTAAATGGAGATTAAAAATGATAGTTTTACCGTTCTGCAGTTTCTCCATTTTAAGAAGAGTGATCTCCCTTACTCTCCATCACTCTGCCAACCTTTTCTTCAAGAGAGCTGTTGATCAACCTCCTTGGAATCGCAATGCAGTGGTGGGTGGTTGAAGGGTGCATGGTGGGCAGGGGTTCCTGTTGCTTCAATGCATTTTGCTGAGAAGCAACAAAAACTGAATAATGTGGTGTCTAGCACTGTAATTGCACTGTCTTTACTGCACCAAAGTAAAGCGTCCTGTTGTGTCTTGTGCTGTCCTCAGTGTTTTATAGGGTGGATGGCGGGTGTCTGGTTCCATGTTGCTTCAAAGCAATGTATCTTCGAGGCAACGGGAACGCAACTAGGCTGGGTGGTGCTTAGTTTGTTCATTGCCATATGACTGAAATAGTGTTAAAAGCGGTGTTAAATCACTGCAATGAGTGAATATTGGAGAGTGAGTGATGACTCGCGTATTACTCACGGACAGTAAAACCCAGGAGAGTCAACAGTTCTCGTGGATTTCACAAACACAAGAGACGGGTAACTTCATTTCCAGAGCAACATGGATGCATGTACATCAGTGCAGATGTCCTTCAAAGTCATTCCTTAATTATAGGGAAATTCTTTTTAGGTTTTTTGAGTGCACATTTATTTTTTTCTTCTTTTATCTTTTATGACTGAAAAACTTGTCTGTTCTATTTAACTCTGGGTTATAATTTGTTAAGAAACAAGGACGGATAAAGTTTTATTGAATCTGTAAGTTGCCGTTTTGGTCGAGGGGGGGGGGGGGGTAGGGATGGCGGGAAAACCGTGGTTTCCACTGGGTCCCCTTGTGTAAACAGAGTAGGAGGAAAGTACATATAAATATTAATATCATAATTATTAACTTCGAGCCCCTGTGGTATCAGCTGGGCTCGAGCCCTTACTTACTTACTTACTTTATTTCCATACATGAATACATATAGAAACATAAAAATATATACATATATATCAATGATTGTTAAAAAAACAATGCCATGTACAAACATGATTATCACAATTCCCAGGCAAACATGCACATAGGTACTGCATACAGCTCTATCAATACAGAATAGTTAGTTGGGATAGGCTTAGCCTGTATCCAAGCTATGGGGTCGGCTAAAGTGACAAACAAAAGAATGCTGCCCTAAAGCCCACTGTATTGGGCCCCCACTACCTCGAACCCATGCCTGTTCAGCGGTGTGAGGCTAGCTTTCACCAGCGAAGCGCCTTAGACCACTCGGCCACCGAGGGCCCTTCTTGCCAATTGACGAGCGTGTCTTGCCGAACACATATGCGGTTTGCATTTTTGGTAAACCTCTCGACGAGAGTCTCGGACTTCCGCAAAACAACACGTGCCCACGGAGTTGAGCAGGGAGGACGTTATGTTTCTCCCAAGAAACAACAACATCTCCGAGTCACTTATTTTTTCCTACCCTCTGTGCCTTCGTGAGGAGTTTGTGTGTATACATTATTGAAGTTGATGGTATAAGGTACGTTTTAAATATCTATTTCTGTCGAATTACATGAAATTGAATGTTGTTGTTGGTCACGCGCTATAGCTTCGTTTCTCCAAACCAATGGCGTGAGCACCACCTGCTCACATCAACAAGGGCTAAGTCTAAGGTACGGGTGTCGGAACAGTTATCGGATCGACAGGTCAGTTATCGGACACGCATCTCGTGCGTACATGTTGTGCTCACGATGAAAAGGCAATAATATGTCAGAACAAAGGGGAGATCATTTCTAATTGTCGAAAGTTGAAAAATTTAAATCTAACATTTTTGTTTTCATCAAAATTCGAAATTTCTCGTGTTGTGGCGGGGGTGCGAAATTCGATCTACCACCTTGACTTTCCGATCTCGCTCTCAACTAAATACGTATAGAAATTGAACAATGATCATATCATCTTAAACGACAGAACTCCAACTAATGATTGTCATGCACAAAACTTGAAAATACATTGTACTTCAACGTCAAATTCTTGTTCACGTTGGGTGTCCGATAACTGGTACTGTCCACAGCGGGAACTGAGCTGCAAAGTCGAGTTAAAAATAGCTCTCGCATGACGTGACCGACGGAATTCATAATGGAAGAAAGCGGACGCGCTCAGCAATCATCGTGTCGGTGTTCATGTCATTTCGAGAAGTACTTTTTTATATATTCCAAATAAACCTTCAAAAACGCACGATCTGGTAATGGTAAGGTTTTCACAATTTCAGTTTAGGCCTATCTGTTTATTCAATATTGTTGTGTTTCATGCTTGCACTCTCAGTAATTAACATTTACACAAGTCTGGTTCTTGCGATCGTTCATTGGAAAAATGAAGGCAGATCGTCCTTGTTTTGGCCTTGTCAACAAGTCGAGTCAGAGCAAGTGCAGCGTGGTTGTTGTTGTTGTTGGACAAACTCGTTCATAACTTCATTTTCCAATCAACAGCCACAACTACTCATAACTAACGCATTTGACATTACCACTTGTTCTTTCTTTCTTACTGGTAGCTTTTGCTTCTTCATTTCTCAAGGGAATACATACGTTTTGAAGTTATCACTATCTTTGTTTACAACTGACGGACCACACGTGTTGCAGCAGCATGAGAGCTGCCATTTTGCTATTCTAAAATCAGACCTTAAATAAAAAACGGAAAACGGACTAGTATAGTACAGAGCCGTGAAATGTCATTGGGAAGTCCAGCGCCCTGAGCAGAACCAAAAGAACGGCTGTTTAACTTTCCCTCCCTCTGCTGACTGATTGAAGGCAAGATTTGTATACTTTAACATTTAATATTTACGGAGATTTTTCCGTATTTGTCAAGTCCACGCCTCGTCACAGGCATCTGTTGCCCTATAATATAACAAGGACACAGAAACGGTGTAAATCTTGGCCTACTATTTTTCTCGGCAAATGTATCCGGGACGGCTTGTCTGATTTATCACGAGCTTACTAAAGATGGTTGTACTCTGAAACTTGCATGTCAGGTCAAACTTGCATTGATCAATGTTTCTGCCAATGATGATCGCACAGTCGAAGAGTAGTAGAGAAAGATGTCAATTGTGAGATGCGCATGGGCGTGTTTGGGCAATCGAGGAGCAATCCTGA
This sequence comes from Hanleya hanleyi, assembly GCA_036873755.1. Taxonomy (NCBI): domain Eukaryota; kingdom Metazoa; phylum Mollusca; class Polyplacophora; order Lepidopleurida; family Hanleyidae; genus Hanleya; species Hanleya hanleyi. The sequence continues at coordinate 5,979 of JAVTVY010001799.1, read as the reverse complement.
TTTCAGATGAAGCATGCAGGGTCGCATTGAAGCGCCCATTCTGTATAGTCAATACAATGACCTGACCATGATGTGACTGTGATGTTATTGTGACATCATCAGTACTCTAGAAGAAAGTGCAGTTTGGGTTGGAATGGATGCGTAATGTCGGTGGATTGTGGCCTTTGGTGTAAAGTGGATTTATGTAGACCATACTGTTTCAATGTGGGGGTTCTTCAGAACGTTTTCGTTGCGTAAACTCGCACAGTTTCCTGGTCATGAAGGGGGCCTCGTGGTGTACATGCGCACGTGGAAAGTAGTAAGAAAGATGCAGATTCATTCGGATGCGCACTCAGATTGATGAAATGTACAAACTTATACACTAGCCCATAGGGGTGGATATGTTTGCCCTTGGGTGAACCTGGAGGGAATTCATAAAAGAATATCGAGAGAAATGACGTAAATTAATTGTAGGCAAAACTTCGACTTGCTCGAGGCCCTTCCATCGCCTGGACATTTTACGTCGTCACACACGTGCACGCCATGAAGTACCCACGCATACATGTGCAGAGTGTGATATACTCTTTGATGTTTCAGGACATGCTGCCTCAACGGTATCCTGGACTGCCCGACGACGCTTAGGCCAAAAGCGACCCTGGCCGAAGATTGAACTCTCTCAAACGACAGATTCTGATTGGACAAGAGCATACTTGAATTGTAAACTTTCAGGTATCTGAAGAATCAACTTCGTCGTCCTTATGATACAGAGATTCAGAAGCCACCGACAACGACAGGCGCGTTCCGTTCATAGGCCCGATGGGGCCTTCCACCACGTCACGATTCCCTGCAGCTTCCACACCATCAGACACAGTAGAGCAACACTGTGGACACATGGAACACTTACTTTTACGATACGTCCTTCTCGAAAGACCATCTACGTTCCATCTACGTTTCCTTGTCAACTATCCCTACTGTAATGGATTTTGAAATCGCATATCTCCAGCACGGATAACCAGCGAGCAATCATATCTTCAGAATCCTAACAAATCCTAGGCCATGTAAAGGAGGCGTGATCAGCCCCAACGACATAATGATGCCCTAGGAGGTAGTGTCGAAAATACTTGACGAACGTGACGACGAATAGGAGTTCTCGCTAAGGAGGGAGGGAGGGAATTTGGCTCACGCTCAAGTTTGTTTCACTCATATGGTGACAGTCAGTTTGGTTGGTGGAGGAAGCCGTAGTACCCGGAGAGAACCACCGCCCTTCGGCAAGTAACTGGCAAACTTCACACATGGAGCAGCTGGGCTCGAACCCGTGGTTCTCGCAAAGTCACATGATATAGCTGTTTATGCTTACTACCATAGGTGATAACCCCTTCTAACGTAAGACAAGACAGCTCCAGCAGGCTGCCTCACAGACTAGCATCAGCGTCCAAAATAACTAAGGTACTAGTATCACTATCAGGACAGGTCAAAACCGATGGAGAGACAAGACGCCCCTTCAACCTATCAAACGCCTGGTGGTCCGTCTATTCATACCATTCTTTGTGAACCTCAACATGGGAATTGCAATTGGGGATGAACCTATGGTAATACCCTGCTAAACCCAGACAAATTCGAACCTCACTCGCGTTAGCAGGTTGAGGCCAATCTTTCACTTTTACTCCCAGACACATATGACTTACATATTCAACAATATAGGGGTAAGTTAATATATGCGAGCAATTAAAGCCACTAACAATGGGCTAGGCTGAAGCATACACCATAAGAAACGTCTTTTCACCCAAATTTGAAGGCTCGGAAAACCATCAAGATATATCACCAGGCGGTTCGATTTTACAGAACAAATAAACCAATAGTATACTTCAACGTCAGAGCTAGGCAACTTCGTCATGTTCTACAGAATTTGAATAAATTCATCCCAAAATCGGCGATAAACCGTTCTGTCTAAATATATTATGAGATTGAATGAGCTAGTAGAGCATTCTTGTATGGGACCGATTTTTTGTAAACAAGCGTCAAGTCCGTCATTCAATATCCAGCCGTCGTTCTAGCCCAGGAATGGCTGTAGTCTCGAATGGCTCTGTAATCGACTCACAGCCAAGGTTCCTCCTATAGACAATACATCCCACACATTGAACTTTGAATGACGTTGTCCAATATCCTAATTGCACACAAAATAAAACGGCAGCGAATAGTAATAAACTATACCTCATTTTCCTCTACATTGGTCCTTTTCGCCGCCTGCCAACTCTCAACACTTAATAATTCCTCGTTCTTGAGATATTATCTTTTAATCACGCCTTCACGGAGTTTTCTGACATATTTTGGTCTCGTATTTTGAATGTCTCCGTTAGCCACGCCCACGTACACGCGCATTCGTTGGACCGTCATCGACCTGACTTGAATAATTACGCATGCGCCACGGCTTGTTTTCAAAGAGACCGCCATCTCCGTGCAAGGGAAATTTACATCACCGACAGTTGAATGGCAGTCAGCTGAATATTCAAATCCCTGAGAATGTTGAACAATTGATGATAACTTATGAATGAGGGAATACCGAGAGTTCTAACTTGGAGGGAAGTGACAAAAGACTACAAGGAGAATAACGAGGTACATTTTATTATCACCAGCTACTGTGTTATTGTATGTGCAGCCGTTAAATCTTCCGAAACACAGGCGTTTCGGAGGCCTAAACTTCGTGGACGAAATGTGACTGGAAGGAACTACAGCTGTGTAGGGAAGAACAGCCACGCCCACCTACACAGCAAAGGTTCTATAGCTACCGTCGTTCATGAAGTTAATTTGTACAGACCGTTCTATTATTCAAAGGAGATGGTATTGTAAGGCGGGTTTTTTGCCCACAGCCAGCCGACTTATAGGAATGTACATTTCTTCTCTTCATCTGTCAATCACAATGCAATGTACAACTTGTCGTCGGCGGCAACTGTCAATCAACTGTGTACAGCATGCGATATATGGAAGGAGCACTGACATGGGGCGTATGTTACTGTGAACAACATGGTATATATGGAAGGAGCACTGACATGGGGCGTATGTTATTGTGTACAGCATGGTATATATGGAAGGAGCACTGACATGGGGCGTATGTTATTGTGTACAGCATGGTATATATGGAAGGAGCACTGACATGGGGCGTATGTTATTGTGTACAGCATGGTATATATGGAAGGAGCACTGGCATGGGGCGTATGTTACTGTGTACAGCATGGTATTTATGGAAGGAGCACTGACATGGGGCATATGTTATTGTGTACAGCATGGTATTTATGGAAGGAGCACTGACATGGGGCGTATGTTATTGTGTACAGCATGGTATATATGGAAGGAGCACTGACATGGGGCGTATGTTATTGTGTACAGCATGGTATATATGGAAGAAGCACTGGCATGGGGCGTATGTTATTGTGTACAGCATGGTATATATGGAAGGAGCACTGACATGGGGCGTATGTTATTGTGTACAGCATGGTATATATGGAAGAAGCACTGGCATGGGGCGTATGTTATTGTGTACAACATGGTATATATGGAAGGAGCACTGACATGGGGCGTATGTTATTGTGTACAACATGGTATATATGGAAGGAGCACTGACATGGGGCGTATGTTATTGTGTACAGCATGGTATATATGGAAGGAGCACTGACATGGGGCGTATGTTATTGTGTACAACATGGTATATATGGAAGAAGCACTGACATGGGGCATATGTTATTGTGTACAGCATGGTATATATGGAAGAAGCACTGGCATGGGGCGTATGTTACTGTGAACAACATGGTATATATGGAAGGAGCACTGACATGGGGCATATGTTATTGTGTACAACATGGTATATATGGAAGAAGCAATTGACATGGGGCATATGTTATTGTGTACAGCATGGTATATATGGAAGAAGCACTGGCATGGGGCGTATGTTACTGTATACATCATGGTATATATGGAAGGAGCACTGACATGGGGCATATGTTATTGTGTACAGCATGGTATATATGGAAGGAGCACTGGCATGGGGCGTATGTTACTGTGAACAACATGGTATTTATGGAAGGAGCACTGACATGGGGCATATGTTATTGTGTACAGCATGGTATATATGGAAGAAGCACTGGCATGGGGCATATGTTATTGTGTACAGCATGGTATATATGGAAGGAGCACTGGCATGGGGCGTATGTTACTGTGAACAACATGGTATTTATGGAAGGAGCACTGACATGGGGCATATGTTATTGTGTACAGCATGGTATATATGGAAGAAGCACTGGCATGGGGCGTATGTTACTGTGAACAACATGGTATATATGGAAGGAGCACTGACATGGGGCATATGTTATTGTGTACAGCATGGTATATATGGAAGGAGCACTGGCATGGGGCGTATGTTATTGTGTACAGCATGGTATATATGGAAGAAGCACTGACATGGGGCGTATGTTATTGTGTACAGCATGGTATATATGGAAGAAGCACTGGCATGGGGCGTATGTTACTGTGAACAACATGGTATATATGGAAGGAGCACTGACATGGGGCATATGTTATTGTGTACAACATGGTATATATGGAAGGAGCACTGGCATGGGGCGTATGTTACTGTGAACAACATGGTATATATGGAAGGAGCACTGACATGGGGCATATGTTATTGTGTACAACATGGTATATATGGAAGGAGCACTGGCATGGGGCGTATGTTACTGTGAACAACATGGTATATATGGAAGGAGCACTGACATGGGGCATATGTTATTGTGTACAACATGGTATATATGGAAGAAGCACTGACATGGGGCATATGTTATTGTGTACAGCATGGTATATATGGAAGAAGCACTGGCATGGGGCGTATGTTACTGTGAACAACATGGTATATATGGAAGGAGCACTGACATGGGGCATATGTTATTGTGTACAACATGGTATATATGGAAGAAGCACTGACATGGGGCATATGTTATTGTGTACAGCATGGTATATATGGAAGAAGCACTGGCATGGGGCGTATGTTACTGTATACATCATGGTATATATGGAAGGAGCACTGACATGGGGCATATGTTATTGTGTACAGCATGGTATATATGGAAGGAGCACTGGCATGGGGCGTATGTTACTGTGAACAACATGGTATTTATGGAAGGAGCACTGACATGGGGCATATGTTATTGTGTACAGCATGGTATATATGGAAGAAGCACTGAACCATGGGGCACACTATTGTGTACAGCATGGTATATATGGAAGTGAGCACTGGCATGGGGCGTATGTTACTGTGAACAACATGGTATTTACAAGGAGCACTGACATGGGGCATATGTTATTGTGTACAGCATGGTATATATGGAAGAAGCACTGGCATGGGGCGTATGTTACTGTGGAACAACATGGTATATATGGAAGGAGCACTGACATGGGGCATATGTTATTGTGTACAGCATGGTATATACGAAAGGAGCAGACATGGGGCGTATTTTACTGTGTACAGTATGGTATATATGGAAGGAGAACTGCCATGAGACATATTTTACTGTGTACAGCATGGTATATACGAAAGGAGCACTGACATGGGGTGTATTTTACTGTGTACAGCATGGTATATATGGAGGGAGCACTGGCACGAGACATATTTTACTGTGTACAGCATGGTATATATGGAAGGAGCACTGACATGGGGCATATGTTACTGTGTACAGCATGGTATATATGGAAGGAGCACTGGCATGGGGCGTATATTACTGTGAACAACATGGTATATATGGAAGGAGCACTGGCATGGGGCGAATGTTACTGTACACATCATGGTATATATTGAAGGAGCAATGGCGTGAGGCGTTTTTTACTGTGTTCAGCATGGTATATATGGAAGAAGAACTGGTATGGGGCGTTTTCAACTGTGTTCAGCATGGTATATATGGAAGAAGAACTGATATGTGGTGTATTTTACTGTGTTCAGCATGGTATATATGGAAG
>JAVTVY010001798.1:0-34832 GCA_036873755.1 Hanleya hanleyi | reverse complement strand
TCCCACCAGTTGTGGGGAAAGGGGTGCCAAACCAGTTATTTGTAGCTTATTATTTACCGGGCATGTTCCAGGGCCAGCCCCTTGACTTGCTGTACATTAGGGGTTAAGAGTTTCATTTCGGGTCTAATTATCTCTGATTTTGTGATATATAAGTTGAGTGTACAAGTCATATCTGCAGGCCCGTGTTCGGTACATCTACTAAATTGTGTTCGGTACGGCTACCAAATTATTTATCTCCTTGAAAAATTATGCCCCTTTTGCGATATTTGCTTGAATGTTACTGTAGCTGTTAAATCTGCAGAATAATGATATGCTGTAAAAAGTACAATCCTGAATGATTAGTACATGTAGCCCAGGCCTGACCCAGGCTGTTTTCGAGCTCATTATGAACCCCCCCCCCAAATAAAACAATAAACAAATCCCCTCTCTGAACAGGCTGAAACCAATACTAATGCAAGTACTTTCGCCAAATATGAATTAGATATCGGCTGTATTTAGACCATTTAGTACTCCCACAGCTTCCATAGGCTTCGACAGTCCCACATCATGGCCTATTTCATTATAACTTATCACACTCTGCACCATCTATAGGTGCCCAAACTAAAATCTAGATCAGGCCCTGTAACCATAATATATTGCACTGACAGCATATTTCTTAGTTACTCGGGGGAAGCCGAGGGGTTTTGCGAGTCTCACCCTCATGTTAATTTCCTGCTTTTGAAGGATTGTGCACACGTTGACTAACGGACGATTTAGAAAAAATCTGTTAATCCACTCTTAACTCGATGGGTATTTTTCACTGCTGCTGCAAGTTCGTTTTTATATCTGCCAGTGTGAAACTGTTGTTGTTGCAAATAACCAGAAAAACTTGAACAAAAAAATATTTTATTCATTTTTATAGCAGACAACAGCAGCCTGGAACTGCAGGCCACACTTATTTGGTAATATGCAAAACCAGTGAATATTTCAGTAGGGAAGATGCTTAAAAACATTTGTGAACTTTGTCAATGGTACAAAAGGTCCTATTTTAGGTCAAGATTTTCTTTAAAATTTGAGTTCAGTACCATGTTTATCATTTCATAATAACCAGTTTTTATCTCGCCTTACGAAGTAAAGGGGAGATATTGTGAGAGGGGGAAAGAGGATGTCGTCGTCGGTGTCGGTGTCGGTGTCCCCTGCCTGGAAATGAATGGGTTTTTGGTTTAGCAAGTTAAAAAAAAATCTAGAAAAATTAGAAAAAATATAAAAAAAATATAAAAAATATGGGGGGTGGGTATGCCACCTGGGGGTACTACCCCTGGGGTACTCTAATGTTAAAATCCCTATGAATGAGTTTTGCGTTTAGCTGAAGTGCACATGTACATCTGTACTTGGAAAGTTTCTTGCAGTTGTCAGCTGTCATTGGATGATTATGAAAGAGGATGTAAATTGTACATACAGGCCTCTACATGTATACATATACATCTACATGGTAATTTTGCTCCAGTTGTCAGCTGTCATTGGATGATTATGAAACTTGGTACACATGTTTCTTATGATTAGAGGATGTACCTGTGCTATTTTTGACAAGAAATATTAATTTTTCTCCAAATTATGGCAAATGAAGAGTTTTCTGTTTAGGTAAATCGTACATGTAGGCCTCTACATGTATACATATATACATGTACATGATAAGTTTGCTGCAGTTGTCAGCTCTCATTGGATGATTACGAAACTTGGTACAAATGTTTCTTATGATTGGAGGATTTATTTGTGCTATTTTTGAGATGAAATATTAATTTTTCTCCAAATTAGGGCAACTGATTGAGTTTTGCGTTTAGCCGAAGTGCACATGTACATCTGTACACCACAGTTTGCTGCAGTTGTCAGCTGTCATTGAATGATTATGAAACTTGGTACACATGTTTCTTATGATTAAAAGATGTACCTGTGATACCATCCATACCATCACTACCATCCATACTATCACTACCATTCCTACCATCACTACCATCCATACCATCACTACCACCCATACCATTCCTACCATCACTTCCATCCATATCATTACTACCATCCATACCATCACTACCATCCATACCATAACTACCATTCCTACCATCACTACCATCCATACCATCACTACCATCCATACCATCGCTACCATTCCTACCATCACTACCATCCATACCATCACTACCATCCATGCCATCACTACCATCCATACCATCATTACCATTCCTACCATCCATACCATCACTACCATTCCTACCATCACTGCCATCCATACCATCACTACCATCCATACCATCACTACCATCCATACCATCGCTACCATTCCTACCATCACTACCATCCATACCATCACTACCATCCATACCATCACTACCATCCATACCATTCCTACCATCCATACCATCACTACCATCCATACCATCACTACTATCCATACCATCCATACCATCACTACCATCCATACCATCACTACCATTCATACCATTCCTACCATCCATACCATCACCACCATCCATACCATCACTACTATCCATACCATCCATACCATCCATACCATCACTACCATTCATACCATTCCTACCATCCATACCATCACTACCATCCATACCATCCCTACCATCACTACCATCCATACCATCACTACCATCCATACCATCACTACCATTCCTACCATTCATACCATCACTACCATCCATACCATTCCTACCATCACTACCATCCATACCATCACTACCATCCATACCATCACTACCATCCATACCATTCCTACCATCACTACCATCCATACCATCGCTACCATCACTACCATCCATACCATCACTACCATTCATACCATCCATACCATCACTACCATCCATACCATTCCTACCATCACTACCATCCATACCATCACTACCATCCATACAATCCATACCATTCCTACCATCACTACCATCCATACCATCCATACCATCACTACCATCCATACCATTCCTACCATCACTACCATCCATACCATCACTACCATCCATAGCATCACTACCATCACTACCATCCATCCATAACTACCATTCCTACCATCACTACCATCCATACCATCACTACCATCCATACCATCACTACCATCCATACCATCACTATCATCCATACCATCACTACCATCCATACCATCACTACCATCTATGCCATCCTACCATCCATACCATCACTACAATCCATACCATCACTACCATCCATACCATTCCTACCATCACTACCATCCATACCATCACTACCATCCATACCATCACTACCATCCATACCATCACTACCATCCATACCTTCACTACCATCCATACCTTCACTACCATCCATACCATCACATCCATACCATCACTACCATTCCTACCATCACTACCATCCATACCATCACTACCATCCATACCATCACTACCATCCATACCTTCACTACCATCCATGTGAATGTAAATTTAAATTTGACACATACTGGCCTTCGATGGATTCTTTTGAAATTTGGTACATATGGTCAGTATCATGTGTAGGTGTGCACAAACTGTTTTTGAGCTGATTTGACGTTTTCTTCAGTTACTCCCCTTGATTTTAGTCTGAAATCCTTGTATTTGGCACCTACTGTCATTTCGACCTAATTCATCAGGCAATGAGCTTACTTTTGCAGCTTATGCTAACAAAAATTCTGTTTTAAAGTTACTGATACATGTATACATAAGTGCATAACCGGGAGTGAGGGAATATGCACCACCGCAGAGTAAGAGTAACTGGAGTTTAATTTGCTCCTACAAATACCAATCTAGGCCCTTATGTATCCCCCCTCCCCCAACCTGATTTCCAAACCTGCCTACACCACTTACACAACAATGATAGCTTATACATGTACAGTATTATGACAATTGCAACAATACAAACAACATACAGTCCAGAAAGGTTCATTTGTATGGTTAACCTTTGTCTATAACAACATTCAGCAGATAAAAATGTCTGTATGTTTTTACGGGCGTATTTTGGGTTCAATTGAACTCTTGTTTTATTGTCTTTTAAGGTGGCTGTGTATGGTAAAACAGGTCGCTGTTTGTACTGCAGTCTTCAGGAATAGTGATGATGGAAAAAAATCACAAGGTTGTATTTTCTGGAGAAACAGTATAGCAACAAACTTTCCCAACCCAGACCAATGTAGACGCACCTCTCCCGGGCTTTGTGTCACAGGAACTGGCTGAGCGACATAGTGTAAGTTGAAGTAAATTATTCATATCTGTTAGGAGAACATGAAACACATCAGTTCCACATTGCCAAGGTTGGCGGCTGTCACCTTCTCTCCCCCCCCCCCATCATGAAGGGGAATACAGAAATCACTTTCGTATTGCTGTACCGTGGATGATATCTCAGCTGCTATTTGATCGAAACATACATGAAGATGCTTAGTACCTTACTGATGTGCATTTTCACATTCTGTATGGCCCTTCAATATATGCTTATCTAGTGCATATCTCGAATACCATCAAACTGCTCACTATGAATCAGATTTCTGTGACCTGATAACTTGGAGTTATCGAAGAATCGAGAGGTTTTCAGATGCACAGCTTCGTATATAAATTTGAAAAAAATATTACTTGTTGTTTGATAGATCTGTATATCTCGAACCCTATGCTGTTAGTTATATGAACATAAAATGGTCTGATCAGTGATGAGAGTGATCTGAATTTATTGTGTTTTGTTTTAGCCAGTTTTGTACGGGTCAATGTTTGACTGCCATTATCATGAAACTGGAATATCTGTATTACAAGCGTCTAGTCCGTCATTCATAATCCAGCCATCGTCCATTAGAGAATATCCGCGTCCATAATCCAAAGACCTATTCCATTTCCATATAACAGTATTAGCACCAAATTCAAAAAGACAAAAGTATACATAAACATAGGCTTGTTTCAACCATATTTGTTTCCTGTATTAATTTATTACGATAGCTCGGGCATTCAGAATATACTAATCGTTTTTCATTGTTTGACTTCCAGGTTATGTTTGCAACCAGTTCAAGGGCACACTGTGGTCCAAAGTAAGGAGAGGCATCACTCAGAAATGCCATGACGCAGCAAGGTCAGGTAGAATCCGCCAGAAAACACCATTGAAGCAGCATGATCTCCACATGTCAGAAGAGCTGGTGGACTCTTCTTCAGCTTCACCCTCATCTGCCAACGACAGTCCCCCAAGGAATGCTAAAGGCCATCCCACAACAGGTGGGAAAAGACCAAGACAGATTTTTTTAAACCTTTGAGGGATGAAAAAAAAACATTCTACTTGACACAGACTTTCAATGTGCTTCCCATTTTGTGCTCGGGTGTTTTAAGACGTGATACAATATATATTTTATGCTGTTAAAGAATAAAAGGTGGAATACGCGTGGATTTTGCCTTTGCTGGTGGTTATTTTAAGGGATGGATGATATTGCAGGAGGAATCGGGACAGACTAGACAGTCTGTACAAATGACATGCCCTTTCAGATAGAAGATGCCCCCTCCCCCACACCCCAGGAATTCTGTACAGATGGTGTTTCAGTGCTGGCCGGGAGAGGAGAGTGATCACTCTCCTCTCGCCTCCACTCTCCTGAAAGTAAACTAAATACCTATGATGCTTACGAATATCTTGATATTGCTCTCCTCTGCTCGCCTGAAGAAACTTGGAGGAGAGTATTCGGCAGCTGGCCTGCATTTTACTCACGATCCCCACGCCATCCCCTAGGGTTACTGTGGAGATGTTGCCATACCTCTTTGTGGGGTTTTCTGCCCCATATTGGAATTACTGCCCCGCAGATTCCCCACGTGGGGATATTGTGGGGTTTTCTCTCCCATGCTGGAATTACTGCCCCACAGATTCCCCACGTGGGGATGTTGTGGGGTTTTCTGCCCCGCAGATTCCCCACGTGGGGATATTGTGGGGTTTTCTCTCCCATATTGGAATTACTGCCCCGCAGATTCCCCACCTGGGGATATTGTGGGGTTCTCTGCCCCGCAGATTCCCCACATGGGGATATTGTGGGGTTTTCTCTCCCATGCTGGAATTATTGCCCCGCAGATTCCCAACGTGGGGATGTTGTGGGGTTTTCTCTCTCATGCTGGAATTACTGCCCCACAGATTCCCCACGTGGGGATGTTGTGGGGTTTTCTGCCCCGCAGATTCCCCACGTCGGGATATTGTGGGGTTTTCTCTCCCATGCTGGAATTACTGCCCCGCAGATTCCCAACGTGGGGATGTTGTGGGGTTTTCTGCCCCGCAGATTCCCCACGTGGGGATATTGCGGGGTTTTCTCTCCCATATTGGAATTACTGCCCCGCAGATTCCCCACCTGGGGATATTGTGGGGTTTTCTCTCCCATGCTGGAATTACTACCCCGCAGATTCCCCACGTGGGGATATTGTGGGGTTTTCTGCCCCGCAGATTCCCCACTTGGGGATATTGTGAGGTTTTCCGTACATTGCTGGAATTACTGCCCCACAGATTCCCCACGTGGGGATGTTGTGGGCTTTTCTGCCCCGCAGATTCCCCACGTGGGGATATTGTGGGGTTTTCTGTACCATGCTTGACTTACTGCAGAAATATTTTGTGTCTATCCCATACCAGCTTTAAATATAGTTCCCCGCATCATCCCCACATGTAGGGAACACGTGGGGCTGAGGTTGGGATAGTGTGGGGATTTAATTCAGCTAAGCAGCATTAAGAAACTCCTTTTCCACGACTAAGTCCAATGTGGGGATTTTACCAAATCCCTACACATTCCCCACATTGGCTGTCCTACACATTCCCCACATGATCCCCACACAGCTTGCCCGACATAAACCCCACAAATTCCCCAGCTTATTGGTTTGTAAGGGAGGTCATCTGCATGTATATGGTCAGATACATCACATACAATAAGACGTTACAGTTTTAGGGATTATTTCAGAAATGGAGAATGCCTAGGACTGCTTGACTGAGTTCCATTTTGAAAAGTTTTTAATAGCAAAATCACGAATGGAAACTTTTACTCAATCCAGGTTTTCCTAAGCCCTTAGTATAGATTAGAATTCTTCAGATGAGCTTTTGTTAATCGTGAAACTGATGGTTTTACCTGCAATTATAAACACGCAATTACACTTTTATTCTTACGAACGAAGCGATTTAGCTTGATCACGTTACTGCGCCGCCTGTCTGCATGACTTCAATTTAGTTGGTTTGTCTTACTCTGTGGTATTCCTATCTGACCGGGAGTGTGGGTATTCGACTTAAATTTGTTCACGATGCTTTTATTTATAGATTATGTACAACAGTTTAGAGCGACCTACCAAGCAATATTGGAGAAATGAGCATGAGCGGCGCGTTTGGTAGCAGGGTTGTGCAGGTTTTGCACATGAAACCTAGGACATTCACTCAAGTCTGTATCTGTAGTATACAACTTCTTTAACCACAGGAATAGATAAATTAGGCTTTGCACCAAACATTTTGCAATTAAGGAGTACGTCAATTTAGGACAAAGTATAGCATAACTGAATACTAAATGGATTATGAGCTAGTTTATTAGAACACATATAGAATAGACGATATTTATACATGCAAGCATGTTATCATGTATACGGGGAAGGATTCACATGGATTCCATTGCACAATTGCAAATAAAACAGGGTTGGCATAGTATACAAAAGGTATTATTGAGATGCAATTCCATCATTTGCTGTTAAGTTTTGTTTAGTGTCTCAGGTAGATTTTCTCTCAAGGATTTCAGATCCCACAACTCTTTAAGTGACGAGGTATTGGAGTTTGGATCCATAGTAGGATAAATAGTCCAGTTAATATTTTTTTATTCTGTAATGTACAGTACGCAATATAGTCTGCGACGAGATTGTAGCGAGTTTGTTTCCCTCTGAAACGATCCCATATAATAGTTTGAGATAAATGAGTAAGTGCAATTTAGCTTTGCTTTTCATAGATACAAGTAAAATCTCAAAAGACTTAAAGGTGAAATGCAAAGGTTTTTAGATTCCCCTTTTCACATTTTATATAGGTTGAATAATGATAGAAATACCGGTCTATCTACTTCACTTGGTTTAATTTGAATTATCTTGTCTGCTAGAATCTTTTTAAAAGTCGGTACCCCTAGCACAGCTGAATTCAGATTTGCAAAACGTCATCGCTTATCTTTCCTTGCTTGTGACGTCACGTCAGACCAGCCGCCCGGAGACTGAACGTTACAAGTATTGACGCCTGGCAAGATGGTCTGATGTGACGTCACAATCGAACGTCAAACAAGGGCAGATAAGCGATGCGGATTTCATTTCTGAAATCGGCCGGGCTTGAGATGCCAACTTTAAATCACTTTTCAAAAGCTACCAGGAGACAAAATACTTCAAATAAAACCAAACAGAGTATTTGGGCTGATATGTCCATCATTAACTAGCCCGCGAAGAATATAAATAGGGAAATATGAAAACCTTTGCAGTTCACCTTTAAGGCTGAGAGCCTCAGCTGAAATCTCTCATGTTGTTTGGCTTATCTTTCGGTCCTGTTGATGCTTTTACAATGGGGGGAGGGGGTATTTCTATGGTGGTAAATGGTGTAAATATGATAATTGTGCATCAAATTACCCCACTATTTCAAGAAAAGACGAAAAGATTCATGATAATTTTGACAACTCTTAAGTCGAAAATTCTCGCATAGTATAAGCATAGGCAGGAATGAAAACGTCGAACGAGAAATTTACGGCAGAAACCACACCATGGATCACGCGTAAGTGTACAGTCAATCCGTTGTGAGTTAAAACTTTTTGACTTTTTGGGGTCGCTTAAATACCATATTTGCAACGGATCATGGGAAAATCTAAGATGGCGGTCATAACACAGATAGCAAATTACTATCAAATAACGTTGATATTTGATTGATAGATTTTAAAATGCTGAATATTATCTGATACCGCATCCACTCGCATCCGTTCAATCCACATTAAAAACAACCCAGAAACCCGTCCACAAAATACACAATTTAGTGCACAAAATGGTCACAGTGTACAAGTTTCATTGCAAATCTACTGTTACACGTTATCTTTGGACCTCCGTGTTGGATTTTATGAAGCGAGTAAGAATAAAATCATAACATAAGGACACTCCCGAAGATATGCACATGTATCGTATACAAAACCAGGGAGGAACAGCTAGATGTTTGTTGTCAAAGAAAACCTGAGATATTTTGGTCCATTACCTTGCTATGCTAACTGGTTCCTCTTTCTCTGAAAGCAGAATTTGAGATTGCTCTCATACTTGTATCAAAACAATACTTTCGCATGTACAGTGTAACTCCGCAAATACTATTGTGCATTGCTGGTACACTACGTTACATCTCTTTAACACCATGTTACAGGCACGGTACGCCATGAGGTACCCATATGGTACATCGTGGTTAATGCATTGTTCACCCAAGCATGTACATTTTCATACGCGAAATAGGTCATAGTCAGAAACAAATCTGATTATGGAAAATGTTCAAGGTGTTTATGGATATAATACGGTTGGGCAGCATAGTAGTAGTGTTTCTTAGTGAATTTGAGAGGGTCACGCATCTTATTATCTACTCCAATTATCATAACCATTATCATTATTACCTGTAAGGATTTTCGTCTCGCCGCTTATCTTACCAATGCAGGAAATAATTCTTCTATCTATATAACTGTATTTTTTCTCTCAACTACGAGGCAAATCTGTTCTAGCAAGGTTTAACCTGACTGTGTCTGATCTCCAGCGTTGAACAGACGTGATAAAGCTGGCTAGCCGTAAAAAGTAGATCTAACCGTCGAATTTATATGGGAGGTGATATGGTTGCTCTTTATTCTGAGAAGAGAGTTGTTCTAAATGGTCTAATGTGAGCCCACAAACGTTTGTAGAACTAGACAGCGTACCTGAGATACAACTCCTATCACGAATCGTTAGATTCTTGGTATGTGCTTTAGAATAGGTTAACCAGAAGACTATACTCTGAAGCCATGTGACATGTCGGCACCTCTTCCCACTTCCCTTATATGTGTTGTAATTTTTACCTGTATATGGCGAGATTCTACTGTTGGACGTCGACGTTCCTTCCCCGAGGCCCGCCCCCTCTACAGACCTTTTGGTCTTTGATATATGTTGGCATTTGTGAGAAGTTGATGCTTGGTCGACATCGGGCCTTACAGACTAGAGTTTTGTGTTAAATGTCGTCAATTTCATCTGACGAAGATACAGCTCACCAATACCCAGTGTACGAGTTGTCACAGCGACACAGCTCACCAATTACCAATATACGAGTTGTCAGAGCATTTCCATCACAGCTCTCTAGATTTGTATCTAATACCGCTTATGGCCGTGCTAGGGGCCGTGTGGTCATGTCATCCAAGTTGCCACATGAACAGGTACAATAAAAGCGTACCTGAGATACAACTCATATCACGAATCGTTAGATTCTTGGTCTGTGCTTTAAAACAGGTTAACCAGAAGACTATATTGTGAAGCCATGTGACTCTGTCAGTAAGTCGGCACCTCTTCCCACTTTCCTTGTATGTGTTGTAATTTTTATGTGTATATGGCGAAAATCTGCTGGTGGACGTTCCGTCCTTGAGGCCCGTCCCCTGTACAGACCTGTTGGTCTTTGATATATGTTGGCATTTGTGGGAAGTTGATGCTTGATCGACATCGGGCCTTACAGACTAGTCTTCTGTGTTAAATGTCGTCATTTTCATCTGACGAAGATACAGCTCACCAATCCCCAGTGTACGATTTGTCACAGCGACACGCCTCACCAATTACCAATATACGAGTTGTCAGAGCATTTCCATCACAGCTCTCTACACTGTAAATGTGGCGTATAGGATTTAAACACCATCATGACACGTTTAGGAAAGTGTTAAAAATCGATACACATTTTTCTTTTGACACATCACAAATTAAACACGTTGTGAATATAAACACATTCCGCAACACATAAGTATATAACATGTTTTGCATTTAAACACATTTCATGGATCTTAACACATTCCTAAACACATTCCTAAACGCGAATATTTTAGGCGTTTAACTCAGAACACAATCCTAAACACAATAGAATAGCACAAAGCATGAGATGTTTAGCATTTAAACACAGTTTGTCGGATATCTTCAACACATTACTAAACGCATATTTCATGTGTTTAATTCAAACACACAAACCTAAACGTAATATTGTGTTTACATGGCGTGACAAATTTGCATATTTTGTATCTGGCTTCATTCGTTAGCTGCTTGCCCTAAAGTATTTGAAAATACGCCTAGAAGCATTCAAATACATTATTTCATTTGTTGAGCTGTAGTTTTGAAATAGTTTTGTGAAGTCGTAAACATCGACGACGGATTATTTTGTGTGAGGTGTAACACAATCCGCGCAGTAATAATCACTTGTCTCGTCTGACGTCACACATTTGCTCGCGCGCGTAACGGGCACTTCTGCAAAAAGACGACAGAATCAGTGGATGTTGAACAGCGAGGTAAGAATCTTGTCTCATCGATGTTTATATTTATGACAGAGATGTACAGTTTTATGCCTGTATCATTCATTTTGTTAGCCGTTGAATTTGATGTGAGACCGATGTAGCGTATTAGGGAATCGGTAGGCCTTGATTCGGTAGGCCTTGACCTGCAATCTTCGAAGGTAAAATGAACAGCTATTTTTCAAGTAAATCTGGCGAACGTGGTTTTTTATCACGATGGGGGGGGGGGGGGGGTGTTGCCTTGATGCATTGAACTGTATGGTGCCGCATCATTACATGGAATGACTGATGACGTTGGGATGGGTGGGGGGGGGTATTTTTATTTCATCGTAGTCTTTGCTTCATTGTCATTCATAAATGTATTTTTCATTCGGCTTGTATTGGTTCAAATGTGGGCACTGTCATTGTGTACAAATTTTCCCCGGACAAACTCTGAAGAAGCAACAGGGGTCTCGTTTATTCACGACGTTATTTTCCTAATTCCGGGTCACACTTCCAGCTCCGAATCGGACGACCCCTACGAGGGGAAACAATTCCGTCAGGACGGAAACTAGGCATGTCGAACCCCAGGTGGAACAGGAATAACGATTTCAGTCACCTCCGATATAAATACATTAGTTAATAGAGAGATTCATCATTGAAAAATGACTTGTCTCCAAAGTAGGCAATTGCAAATCTTGACCGCCATGGCGAATGATCTCTTGAAGATTGAGAAGTGTAAGAGGTATTTTCTACTCGGCACGGAATATTGGTTACTATTGCTCCCAAGTTCCAAATCTCCAGCAGAAATGAGATCGATCCGATTTTCATTGTAATAAACCATTCAGACTTGACAAACGTTCTGATGATGGTGAGAGAATAGATTTCTCTATATCAGTCTATTATCCAATCGTGTTGTGGAGTGCCTCAACTACCTCGCTGCTGGACATCTATAAATCGGGATGGGTACAAACTCAAGAAAACAAGGGTCTTATAGTGGAAAGAAAATAAAACTTTATTACACATTGACAAATAAAAAAGATTTGTTTTTACTCCAGTGGAGTAAACATCAGTTCATAATATTCGCCATGCTGTAGTAACGGCAATATTTCCAATGTTGAGGAAAAGTATACCAACCACACATTTACGTGGCTTGGGGAATATTGATACCTGGTCTGAATGTGTATCAAATTATCTTACTATTCCAAGAAAGGACCACGAGGCTTTCAATAATGTTGAACATTTTGGCAAAGGTGATGTGGCGTTTACCCGAGAAAAATTCCTCTTGCTTTTACGTTTATGTGGGTGAATAATATTGTTTTCGATTCTGCACGAAAAACCATGTTCCATAGAGGAAACATACTCGACTTATAAACTGTGAAGCTCAGTCGAAGTGACCTATAACGACGTCGATGGACGTTCGAACCAAGCTATTGTATATTTTTCGCGTTCCCGTAGGCATATCTGGATTATTTTCCAATCACCACATGTGCCGTTTTATTCCATACTGAAAAGACCCCCCCCTCCCTCCCTTCAAAACAAAAGCCTTATTTCAAACGTTGGCCGACGCTGCTTTACGTCACTTAAAATGAGACTTCCCACAGTATCAAATGTGGATAATTTCTCGTTCGGGACACAGCTTTATTTGCCAATTTGAATAAATTATCTGATTGACGGACATCTCTGATGTGACGTAAGAAGCCGACCCTCATTTGATCACGGTTGCACACGTGCAGGGTAAACCATCGTTTTATTTTCATGGTTATAAACAGTATTGCGTTAAAGCAGCTGGCTATGTTTGGGAAATATTCACACTTTGCCCAGCAAACAACAAAAACAGCATGACAGGTTACTGAACCCCCCCTCCAACCCAATGACAAAATGTAGGGCACGGTGAGTTATTTGGAATATCCCTGATTTGCTCCTGCCGGGATAGGAGGTATAGAAGATCATATGCCACTCCATTATCTACAACCCCAACCCCAACGAGATTCTTGTCCCCAGCCCCTGTGGCATGCTTTTCATGGACTTGTGTTAATTGTGGTCACTGTGAGCGCGCGCAATTTTAGGTGACCCGGAACTAGGAAAACGATATGTCCAATGTGTAGTAGAATAGCTCAGCGCCCGGAAATACTGTCGACTTGCTGTGTTTATGGTAGGTCATTCGATATCTTCACTTCATTTTTGGATAACGAGATGACGAAATTTTGCTTTGGTTCTTTTGGGAGAGGTCGGTAAACTTGAAATGGCACATCGTCAGTAAGCGTAAACTGCTGTCAGTCCGCGGTAGGCCTACAGTAATATGAGATTTTATCTACCAAATTGAATGTGATCGTGACAATTAAATGTTATTTGAAAACCGAATTGATTACCTGTAAATTGACCACAGAAGCCTTTTGTGTATCTCCCTCGTGTCACACGAAAACTAGGGCGTGAACCTGAACTGACCCGGAAGTGGGAAAGGTTCGAAAGTGGGTGGGCCCTAAAATTTGAAAAGTTTAGTTAACCTGAAAATAGGTTATGTGAAATTGACCCTAGGTAACCCATAGTTTGTTCCCCCACTTCTGAACTGCATAACCTATAGATTATCCAAATAGGTTATTCAGATGCATTGGTTTTTGACTGGAAATTATTCAATAAAACTTGCTGTTGCTATCTACGCCGACATTTTGATTTTGTATGTAATAATAATCTCGTTCCCATAATCTAGCCCCTCTCAGCGTCCGATATTCGGATGCTGCCGTTGGCTTCCGGTGCCCTTGCCGCTGGCAAAAAAAAATCATTACCCGATGATCAATTTTCGTCGTTACCACGTGTTGCGTAATGAGTCCAATTTTGTGTGACTGGCAGACTTCTATCATTGGAATTGTGACCTCTGTTTCTGAAATATTTCTCAAATTAAATTCACATATACACGTTCTAATTTTAGAACAGTAGCACGTAAAGTTTCTCTCCCATTCACTATCGTTTTTCGGCTCTCGGCATCACCGTGATCACGCAGGTTCGGGGCCGCACACCTATGGTATTGCATCTTGGTTAGGGTCCCATAACCAGGACACAACGTGCAGTCAGATAAGAGGAAATTGAGAGACTTTTACCCTGTTGATATAATCCCACAGAGCGATATATACACCTCGGCTGTATATGATCTAGTATCAGAGAGTGTATCAAAACTCACATGGGTTTCGCGTTCAATTATCAATGAGTGTGTCAAGTCGCTGAATAGAAATCTCCAGCATATCTGCACCCAGAGCAAATTCCAATTTGTTGATAACTATCGCAGCTTCACATCTGTGAATGGTGCCCCAAAACAGTCTATGTACAATGACTTTCTTCATCCAAGTACATTGGGTACTAGTGTGCTGGCGAAAAACAGCAAATATCCAGAAAGAACCCAAATGGACAGATCAGTGTCGATATCTTCTCCGCTGGGTTACGAATACCAATATCCTCAGAAATCCTCCGTAATCAAGCTCGCTGAAACCAAGAAACATCCTTTCCCTGCAACAATTACTCGTCACGATCACAGGCCAGTTCATCCATCTTCCGTGAACAATAATGTGGATCTTTCAGATGTCAGTTATGGTACACAACTCCCCTCAGTATCAACATCGCTGAACCACCAACCATCCACCAACCATTCAGTATTTGACACCTTGAGACAGTCTCTTCTGCAGGCGGTTCAATGCCTTAGTACCTTGGATCACACCAGCCTCACTTCAACGGCTGGATACTAAACTTATTATTGACTTGTCCAAGTTTTTATAATTAATTGGTATATGTTCAGTCCAAACTAAGTGCGTCAAATTTATAGTTAGGTGATGTAATTTCTGTCATCAGCCTTCGTTTTCGCCAGTAGTATAGTTTAAATCAATTCCAATAATTGCTCCTATGATTTGCTGATTATTGTTATGAATTGTAAGGTTGTAGCCCCGACTGGAGCTGTAAAATGTAATTGTTTACTCAGATAATCTATATAACGAGTGCAAGCCTAGTTGGTACTGATATACCCATAATGGTTGTAACATGATGGTCTCCTCCAGGAATTCTGTTATGTTATATTTAACTGGTCCGACATTATCTATTTCAGTCGGCATATGCTTACACGCATGTCCTCTTGTACCACAATGCCACATATATGTATCTTTATGGTATTGTGTCATATTGGCCGTTTTACATTGTACTTGCTTTGTTTTCTTTATTGACTTACTGTCATCATGGTCATGCCGCATACCGGTATGTCTCTAAAGTATTCTAGTTGGAATATTGCTGGAATATCTAGCAAGTTAAAGGATATTGACTTTCTGAATGCTTTGAAAGACTTGGATTTTATTACTATTGTGGAGTCATGGCATGATGACAATTCCAGAGACAGTCTGGATATTGACGGGTATCGATACCTGGAACTATGTCGATCTGTGGAGGATACCAAAGGTGGAATAATATTCTACTATAAGAGTGAATTCCATAAATACATTACTCTGATCAAGGGTTCCAACCCATTTGTGTTGTGGGTAAGGGTCAAGGGGTCTGTATTTCGCCTTGATGCCGATGTTCTGTTTGGTTCTGTCTACATTCCACCTGAGAACTCTCCTATTTGGTCCAGACCAGATACTGAAGAGGCATTTCAGTTAATGGAAAAAGATATGTGTTCCCTTGCCACCAACTGCTATGTTGTACTCGGTGGCGACTTTAATTCGCGTACAGGCTTATTGAGTGACTATGTAACTGGGGACAGTGATCTTCACTTACCACTACCGGATACATATACGATAGACTCGGCAAGACCCAGATACAACAGAGACTCAACAGTTAAACCATTTGGTAGAAAACTCATTGATTTTTGTGTATCTTTTAAAATGAGGATTCTTAATGGTCGTATTATTGGAGATTTGTTTGGTGATTTCACCTGTTTTACATGGAATGGTCGGAGTTCTGTGGACTACATTTTAGTGTCCGACACCATGTTTTCTCATGTTTTTTATATGCAGGTAAAAGACCTCACCAGTTTAAGTGATCATTGTCAAATTCAATGTAAAATACAGGTACAAGATAAACCTAGAGAGTTTACACAAAATAAGTTTGAACCTTTAAAATATAAACTTGTCTGGGATAGTGATAGTGCATGCAAGGTTAGCAGTGTTTTGCAAAATCCGGCAATTATAGACTATTTTAAACCAGTATCTTATGACACCATACAAATCGGATAATGATAATTCTGCAGCAAACTATGCCACCAACCAGTTTGCTGATATTCTAAATCACATTACACTTTCTAGCCTTCGAAAATTATATCATAGAAAAGGTCACAAAAGGAGAAAGAATAAATGGTTTGACCAAGACTGTAGACATTATAAAACAATAATGGATGACACCTTCAAACTTATGAAGATTTCTCAAAATTACTCCAAATATGCAGTTAAATATTTCAGTGCCAAAAAACAATATAAGAAGTTAGTTAAATATAAATACAAGTCTTTTTTCAAAGAAATGACGGATAAACTTGATAGTATGCAGGAGGATAACCCAGCTGCTTATTGGCGACTAATTAAATCCCTCCGGGGCACTGATGACACATGTGCTCTGGATCCTGATGAATGTTTTGAACATTTTCAAAATCTGAATGCTAGTCATATCAATACATCAGTTACATCACTACCATGTGATAGTTCTCAGGATGAGACTTGCACTATAAACTTTCCAATCAGTCCACAAGAGATCTTGAAGGTTGCAAAGACCCTGAAATCAAAAAAAGCTGCAGGACAGGACAATATCCCAAATGAATTATTGAAATATGTTGCTCCTTATCTGATCGACCATATAAGTAGACTTTTTAACATAATACTGGACAGTGGTGAATATCCGGAAGCTTGGTGTTCATCCATTATTAAGCCCCTTTACAAAAAAGGCAGTAAATATGATGCTAATAATTACAGAGGAATTGCCCTATGCAGCTCTCTTAGTAAACTATTCAACAAAGTGTTGAACATTCGAATAACAAATTTTCTAGAGGCACAGAACCCACTGAGCATAAATCAAGGTGGTTTCAGGTCTGATCACAGGACAACTGATAATATTTTCATATTAAAAAAAATCATAGACACATATTTATCTAAAAATAAGCGTTTGTACTTTGCCTTTGTAGATTTTCAAAAAGCTTTTGACAGGATAGATCATTCCCTTCTGATTGAAAAACTCAAACGAAAAGGTATCACTGGGAATAGTCTCAAAGTGATCAAGTCTATGTATGATAACGTTTCGTACCGCGTAATTACATCAAAGGGTCTTTCACCCACAATTCACTCACATAGAGGCGTCCGTCAAGGGTGCAGCCTCTCCCCTACATTTTTTAATATATTTATTGATGACATTAAGGATGTATTTAATAGCAGATGTGACCCCGTGGAATTAGATTCCATCAGGTTAAATCATCTACTGTTCGCAGACGATTTGGTTTTATTTTCTGAATCCCCTACAGGACTTCAGCATAGTCTGGACTGCCTATCAAATTACTCATTGTCTAACTTCCTACCTATTAACATAGACAAAACTGTAACTATGACTATAAGTAAAGGCACCCTAAAGAAACCTGCCCCATCTTTCAACCTGGGAACTGTATCGCTTAATAACGTGGTCGAATTTAACTACCTTGGGCTGCTTATCAGCAGCAGGGGTACCTTCACAAGTGCAGTTCAACAACTGCAAAAGAAAGGTATGAAGTGCCTTAATCACCTATATCACACCATTCTAAAACATGGTCCACCTGTTAAAGTCAGTCTCAAACTATTCCACCATGTCATTAAACCTGTATTATTGTATTGTTGTGAAGTGTGGTCAGCCTCCCTCAAGTCCTTCTTTCACTATGACAGGTTGGCAGTGGAGGCTGTACACATAAAATTCTGCAAATACATACTCGGTGTCAATAAAAGAGCTTCTAACTGGGCTGTTAGAGCAGAATTAGGACAATATCCTTTACTAAGAGATATTCTTACTGCCGTTACGAAATATCAACACAGGTTATCATTGTGTCAAACAGGCAGACTTATCTCCCATGCATATAGGGCTTGTCAAACTCTATCATCCAATAACAAAAGTTGTTGGCTTAGTAATATTAAAAAACTATATGAGGAGTTAGATAACTGGAACATCACAATATCACAGACTACCCCACTATCTGTGAAACTAGTGTCAAGTAAAGAGAAAACAGCAGATCTTATGACTAATCATTTTATACAACTTCTTTTTAATGACAATGTCAATAAAGGCAGTGGTAATAAATTAAGAACATATCGCAAGGTAAAATCAGTAATAGAAACTGAACCATACTTGTTACACACTGCTTGTTTTAAATATCGACAAACCTTTAGCAGGCTCCGTTTAAGTAACCATAGTCTAATGATTGAAAAGGGTAGATACACTTCAATCGCTCCAGAGAATAGATACTGTCCATTCTGCCCCAACTGTGTTGAAGATGAGTTTCACTTTATTATACAATGTCACAAGTACTCCTCTAAGCGACAGTCTCTGTTCTCCTCAATTATAGACGGAGAGAGGGAGTTTCTTGCTCTGGGAGATATGGAGAGATTCTTGTACATCTTTCGTAATGAGGTCCCTATATTATGTAATATTATATGTCATCATATAGCAGAGTTCAACCGAATACGTGTTGCAGCTCTTCAGTAAAACAGTATATTGTAGTACGGGTATTTATTTTCTGCTACATGTACATGTGTAGGCCTATGTATATATACAAAATTTTCATAAGGTTACATAAGTGTTCCATTCTAGCATACATGTATTAGTTCCATGATCTAGTCTTCATTCTAGTCCTATTATTCTGTTGTTGAGTTATTGTGTTAGAGTAATTTGTGCACTGCCCTATGTTGGGTGTTTGGTACAATAAAGTGAATTGAATTGAATTGTGTGTGAAGTTAACATCGAAACTCTGGTAAGTACAGCACATGCTTCGATCGGAAATGATTTTCAGGTTACGACAGGAATTTATTAAAATTATGTCATTGTGACACAGAGTTTGGGCCATAATTTAGGCGAACGAATAATCGGTTATGCGTCTTTCATTTTGGGTAACCGCTAGGCGAACTGAACGATCGTTCTCCCCAAATTTTAAGGCCTGCGGGTGGGGGGGGGGGGGCCGGGAGACTGTAGAAGAAGTCTTAACTGAATCCCAAGATAAACAGGACTGAAAATGTGTCTTGGTAATCACCCACTAAACCGGACCCTTGCCCGAGGTTGGGGGGGAGGGGGAGGTGGTGATTTCGTTTGACTAGTCTTTCATAAATGTGTTCATTCGGCATGTAAATGTGTTCATTCGGCATGTAATGGCCCAAATGTGGGCACTGTCATTGTGTTGTATGACAATTTTGGAAATAATTATATTCCGAAAAAATTTTTTTTATATTTTTATTATCAACATCAGCAATATCGACGAAGACACCCAATTTTTTCCGGTGCACATGTAGTTTATGCTTTTCAGGCATTGAGTTGTTACCCGTAGCTATGTTTTTCTGTACTGGAGATAAATAAAGGTAGTTATATAGGAACCACGGTAAGAAGCTTCGGTGAACTTTCTGACAGATATAGTGGCGGATTAGTTCTAACAGTTTGAAAGATTTTAGTACAATAGTACAGGTATTAACTTTTTCAATTTGCTCTGTTCATTTTCTTACCTGGCAGTGTGACTAATGTCACAGGACTCCGACGCGAACTAAACTCTTGGAAATCCCTCTCCCCACCCCTCAGTTGAACCCTGCCTATATTAAGATGAGCGCTGCCCAAGTCAGAATCAGCACAGAAATTTTCATCAAAACTAGGTTATCTCAGAATTTGCTGGTAACCGTCCCCTAATGCACCTTCATATGCCAAAAATCAAGGTTCTAATGTCAACAATTCTCCTTATTTTGCCGACGAAAGGATTCGGATGGACTGACTCACTCACTGACTCACTCGTTACCGGACAATTTGCAAATGAGAGTCTATACTTCGTAGGATTAAGTTACAGTGTTGGTCGAGGGGGTCAGAATGCATTTGTTCGCTCAGTCAATCAATGACAAACTACTCACTATAGTAAAACTGCCTGCATGCAACTATTTTCAGGATTTTGACTAGAAGACTCCTCTGTACCTGTGGATAGACTATGGGGTGTCTCTATGTTGATATTACAGATCAAACTGAAAAGTGCCGGTTTTCCTTCTGCCACAGGCTTCTGTTGAAGGTTTGTAAATATATGATTTCCTGAGTAGGCGATGCACAAAGTAATAACTCAGTTTGGGGGGGGGGGGGGGGGGGGTGCGTCAGAGCATAGGGGATTCAAACATAATCGGAGGGGGGGTGGGTTGTGGGGCTGAGGGGGACCTAATTCTTACTCAAATTTACCAACAGCCATTCAAGTGCACCTCTTGCCTCTTGTTGGCAACTTTTAAATCCCACTGTAATTAGTGTTAGAGTACCGGTACATGTATTTTGTGAAAATATTTCATATGATTTATCAAAACTTCAAATGCATGTATAAACAAGTATAGATCTATCATCTCTGTTCTTTATAAATGTATGGGAGATATAATCACGAAGGATGCGTTCTGGGTCAGTGAAAGTGACAACCCTTTTTGACATTTCTGTTTTACAGTTTTATGCCATATATATTTGGAAAGCTTGAATTACATATATTAATAATCCATCGAGTACAGTAATGGTGTTTCATACTCCCTTGAATAAGTACATTCACATGATTGTAATCAAACAATACTGGTAATATGAGTTATACATGTATGCCTATTTATATAATATATTAATATTTTTATAGAAGGAAGATGCCAGAATCAAAAGTTACGATGTACTGGAACACCTCACTCGAACAGAAGATGGTGTGAAGTATGCAAAGAGTTCCTGCAACACTACAGATCTAATTTGCAGAAAGGATGTAAGTACTGTTAATGAGAAATCTCAACTTGTTTTGTTTGATTTTTAACTTTAGAGCCCCAAAGAACCTTATTCATTTGGATTTAAAAATACTGGCTTTCCTCGCCTTCCAGTTCTTTGTATAGCTTGCCCATGCAGCTGTAAAGAACCATGAAACTCCACCTGGGAAAGTTGTTGATCGCCAAACCATGCTTTTTCTTTCAATGTCAAGAAAAACAGACAATGACTTCCAAGTATGCATTGCATAGTATGAATTGGTACCAAATTTAAAGAAAAAAGCTTAATTGTGGGCAGAGAAGAGCTCATCAGAAGATAGCAGACATCCATTTTCGTCCCCTGCAGTACTATGACCTAAATAATTTCTATACAAAAGGTCACTTCATCTATTCTCTGTTGAGAAGCATTTCTCTGGATCATTGAGTGCATTTCATATCCCATTTCACCAGTTGAGATGTACCATAACACGAGAGTGCTCACAGTTCCTATTACCCTGGACACTGATCAGTCCAGCCAGTACAGCACCCGGTCACCTGTCCAAGTATTGATCGGAAATTGTGGTGGCCTAATGAATAAGAACATCTGCCCTACAAGCCATGTGTACTGGGTTCAATCTCAGGCCGCAGGAGTCGAAATTTACACATGTCTGCCTCCTCCTGACAGGTAATTTTATAAAAAGACGGGTAGACAAATAAAATACCTGTCTCCAGTGACAGGTAACCAATAATTTTTATATTTTTATTTTGGTGTTCAAAATATATTTTTGACAAAATTCATTCAAACAGCTGCTAATTAGTGCATGGAAACAAGGTGTCATTAATTTATTTGTAACATGTAGCTGCTTTGTCGTTAATTGTGAATTACATGTACTCGACAATTTCAACGACCGCTTGTTCAGGTAATTCTTAAAGGTGATGGGTACACTTTTTGATCTGCTGTCTCGTGTGACTGTTAAATTAATTTTAATATTTCGACTCCTGGGCCGGGTCAGTTTGAAAATTGTAACTTGTTGCTTACTAATTTGGACTTAGTTTTAAGAGGATAGATCAAAGGCTGGGGTCCCTGTGTCAGGATAACATTCAGCCTGAGGGGCCGGAAAAGACTACACTGATATTGGGGTCTGTCTGGAACATAAAATAAATTCTAAAAAATACTTACCAGTATCTGAGTTTTCTGAAATTTGGTTCTATCCCCAAATGCTCATGTGTTTGGGGTGGGGGATCACTACAAGTCAGTTGGAATTGCTTTTTTATGACAGTCTGACCACCGGGGGGCACCACCATTCATACCCATTCACATCCTGGGGTCAAATCACAATTGTCAATCTTTGGGGACTTCTGTCACTCGGATTTTTATTAACGTTGCTTCTCTGTTGTTTCACAGCTGAAAGAGTCAAGTGGGACTTCAATACGAAGAGCCTGAGGAGCCATAGTCGTTGATATTAATCACCCTCACAGATGGCTGAACTGTCAACAACAGTTTCAGTGTTGGAAATATCAGCTGGAAGTGAAATCACGGGTGCCATGCAGCTCTTGCTCCTAAGTTTAAATGAAGTATTAACTTTTGTTGAATTTTTGGCTACAACATACATCTGAAATCGATTGGAACTTTCCTTATAGAACTTGGAACCCAATACAATTCTTGAATGAAGGTACAGTGTCTATATAGATTTATTCAGTACTTTGAATGTACATAATTTTTGCCCATGTGCATTCCATGATTTCGGGGGCATTCTGACACCGCGGAAAGGACATGCATTTTCCTATTGTGTGGCCACTTTTTCCATCTGAGGAGTAACCACATTGCTAGCTCACTATGTTTGTTCATGGGCATATGATCTTGGGATCGCTTGAGCTTCCGTTCTTGTTACGATGAAAGTTCATTTCACGAAATTCCAATATGAGTGGCGCGGGTGTGATGATCATGATAGCAGTGCACTAATTGACAATAAAATTCAACTAACTGAGAACTTTACTATTATTCCTTTCATTTATTGTTAGATTTTTTCATTGAGGATAGTGAATATCTAGGAATAAGCAACAACACCTATATCTTACAACTTGTAGTCCATGCAAAATTGTGAATTCTTCATATTCTCGCAGCTATTTTCTTTCCATCAATTTGTGTTTTGCTGTTCCTGGATGCTCATCATCTGATTTGTGAATTCTATGGTGTTTCTATTGGATATCACATATCAGCAGGCATCGAAAGGCATATTGGGAATATACCACCGTTGACATCAGAATGAAGGCCAGTTCACTTCCGACATACAATTCTTGAGTCCGAGTGTATTACACAGCAAACCAGCAGGGAGAATATTTTTGTACTGAAACATGTTCACAGACGGGACACAAAATGTTTGTGTTTAAATCCATGACATGTAATGAATTTAAACATGTGTGCATTTAAACATGTTAAAAAAAGCGGACAAATTTTGTGTCTAGTTTTCCGTTTAGGATTATGTGTAGCTTTGTGTCTAGATCCTAAACACAATATTCCTAAACATGTTCAGCTTTGTGATCAGGGTCTAATCACAATCTTCCTAAACATGTTAGCATTGTGTTTAGGATCTAAACACAATATTTCTAAACGTGTTTAGCTTTGTGTTTATGGGCTAAACACAATATTTCTAAACATGTTTAGCTTTGTGTTTAGGGTCTAAACACAATATTCCTAAACATGTTAGCATTGTGTTTAAGATCTAAACACAATATTACTAAACATGTTTAGCTTGTGTTTAGGCTCTAAATACAAACTTTCTAAACATGTTTAGCTATGTGTTTAAGGTCTAAGCACAATATTTCTAAACATGTTGGAATTTAAACGTGTCAAAAACTACATGTATGGACAAAATTTGTGTTTAGATTTATGTTTAGGATCTAAACGCCAAATTTACAGTGTAGATTTGTATCTAATACCGCTTATGCCGGTGCTAGGGGCCGTGTGGTCATGTCATCCAAGTTGCCACATGAACAGGTACAATAAAAGCTTACCTGAGATGAAACTCATATCACGAATCGTTAGATTCTTGGTATATGCTTTAGAATAGGTCAACCAGAAGTCTATACTGTGAAGCCATGTGACTTTGTCAGTATGTCGGCACCTCTTCCCACTTCCCTTATATGTGTTGTAATTCCGAAGAAATCGGCAAATGGGAATTTGGTAAAGTCAAGAGTGGTTGTTCTCTTCCCCTTCCCCTCCTCTCCAACATGGTAGTGGGAAATATACTGCAGTTAACCACGCTTTTAATGTATGTGTTCATGGAGCCAGTGTTTTAAATTACCATATGTTCCCCAGCACCGGAATTTAAGTATATGAATCGAGAAACTGTTATAAATTCGATAACACTTGTGTTTATAACAACTTGTTAACGGTGCAATTGTTGCGTGTTTTAGCACGGTTGTGTGAAACGTACATGTGCCAAGTGCAGGTGTTCATTGGGAGATTTTGTTTTACAAGGCAGGAGAGGAAGGGATCGTCTGCTTCATACAATCGAATAAACACACATGTAAATTACAAGATGGAATTTCTTTTTCAAGTTTAACTGCTGTTTTCATCGTGATATTGATTAACAAAGCGACACAAATAGTCCAAACTTCTGAGGAGAGAGTTGTTCTAAATGGTCTAATGTCAGCCCACAAACTGAGAGTTTGTAGAACTAGACAGCGTACCTGAGATACAACTCATATCACGAATCTTGGTATGTGCTTCAGAATAGGTTAACCAGAAGACTACTGTGAAGCCAGGTGACATGTCGGCACCTCTTCCTACTTCCCTTAGCACCTTAACAAAGCGACACAAATAGTCCAAAATCCAAGTATGTTCCACAGAGACTGGCTCATCTCACAGAATAACTCTCCATTTGAGAGTCCACATATAAACTCGTCCACTGACAACCGAGACGGGAGCATCGTGCCAACATCAGTCGACGAGTTTTTTTCAATAAAGGGGAGAAAGGTTGTCAAAGTTCAAAATATGTTTTCAACCTTTCATTATAATCTTTGCTGATAATCAGTTTGAGTAGTGCAATAGAATAGAAATGTTTTCATACGTGTCCCCAATGGTTTTATGCACCGCTTCGCCCTTGCCCTAAAATATCAACTTTCCCACACTCACCGTGCGTAAAATAACCATTGAGCACGCCCATGAAAACATTATTTCTTAATTATAGCATTGTTGACTAAGTGGTTGGAATGTGTCAGATTGTGATAATCAGAGGGGAAATGGTGGTGGAATAATCTGATTCAGACATTCTGTCTGTAAGGCCCGAAGTCGCCCATATCACTATCTCCTTATTCTCAAATAGGAATCATATGGCCACCAGCAGAATTTCACAACAGAGATATCATGCAATGAACATGACCAGCATTACCTATCGCTGTTCCTACATCGGTAATTGCTTTTTTCCTATAACTTCGATGGAGTGAAGTGTGCTTTACGTGATTGATGAGGTAAAAGGTGGTACAGATATTTGCATACTCAACCATCGTATGATAGTGTTCTCTTGGATACGTCAGGCAGCAACATAGGTAAATGACAGGTGCTGATTGGGGATGGTATGCCCGAAGCGTCATCTTCATACATTGCTGAAATAAATTCGTATCAAAATGTACTCTTGTTTTGTTGGAAATTGTTATTACATTAGCTTACCAGTACGTACTTCTGAAAATGTTCCTCATTCTCTTCAATATTCACCATAGAATACTGTTCAGTTTGATTACCTGAGTTCTACAGTCATGAATTTCCTAGACAATTTATAGAATTTTAGACGGAAAACACTGGAACCTTGTAAAATCATGCATGTATCTGTATGCTTATATTTTCCGTATACAATACCATGCTAATCGACAGTTGTCTTAGTGACTGGCCGGACGGCTCGAACTTTTTGGTACAGTGAACTAGTGGACTAATGACGTCAATGAGATTTAGTGTGGTAATCAGTTGAGCGCCTCCAATAAATGGATAACCTTATAGCAGATTGGAAGCTGAGGTCGAGTACCCATTGTCGGACCGAATACTCAGTCGACAATGCTATTTCCTGAAAACAATTTACTGCTAATGCCATCTCCTAGATTGGTGGTTTCTTGTCCATGCGGACGTTGTGGAAAACCCATGGCCACTTTCTAGCTGGACCAGCGGATGTTATTTGAAAAATCTGACTGTATTTTTAACTTACGGATTCTTTGGTGTAATCCAGCTCTGTATGACGTGTTTGGCACAATTCAGAGCTGTGTATATGCAGAACCCTGTGCGATTGAGAATGAGAAAGAGTGCATGTAAGTGAACCGATTTGTCTAGGCTACCGCCTAGTATTCAGGTGTGCACTGTCAGAATGATGTATAAACGTAAAGCACGCAAAACATTCGATTCTCGAGAAACCAAAATGACAGGGTTCGTCACGTCTATACCCAAAAATATCTGAAACATATCATTTTGACTCAATTCTTCTGACAGTGTGGTTCGAACGAATGGCAGTGATGGTTCACCGTTACGAGTTGGGGTCGACGGTTATGTACCTTCAGTCGACTTCATAATAGTGTAGATCAGCCGGACTGCGAAGTCTTACACTTCTAGGTAGAAGAGCTACAGTCACCAGCTTACTCCGGATATAAAAGCAGGCTCATAAAAACACGAAGAAATTGTTGATCGGATCTTCAACTAAGGCACACCGTTCACCCGAAATAATGTAAATACTGTAATTTACAAAATTCGGGGAGGGACATTTCCGACTTCAGACTTCCAAGTGTGTTTGTATCCAGCCACATAGCAGGTAAGCATTCAAAAACTGATTGCGTTGAGAGCTGGACCTTTGGTGGTCTACGAATCATATTACCGGCATGCCCCCACAATCTGGGGATTTTTTCTGCAGCCACAACGAGATGTACTACGGGGGTGGTGGTGGTGGGATAAAATTGGCAAATGCATCATATTAAAGGCAGTTCGCTCTGTGTGTGGCAATGCATGTGTGTGCCTATAACACAGGAGTTTATGTCTTAGCCTCGTTACTTTTATCAAAGCATTAAACCTTGCGTCGAGGAAGAACCATATATTCCAGCCATATGCCCACAAGCTGGGGTATTGACCTCATTGAGGTCTCGCGGGGTGGGACCAATTGACAATTGCATTATTATTAATGCCAGTTGTTCATGTATGGCGGAGAATGTGGACGCGCTTATCAAAAACTTTGAGGCAGGTGGTTTAACCCGTCTTGGTCGTGGTGATTTCGAGTGTAGAGCCTGGGATTGTGTGGGCATTTTTCCTAATCATGTTTGTTACCCCCGGGAGACCATCTCGGACGTTGGAGTGACGTCCCGGATCGAGCAAAGCAATGGAGAAGGGATAGTGTACCATTTCAAATGGAATATTGCCTAACCTATGCAGATAAACAGAGAGACAGTGACATTGCATGAACACGTCAATGCGAATGAAAAGCGATTTTTCTCCAAGAGAATGTGACGGTGATAATTATTTCGAATGGAACATTTGTTTTCGGCCATATTGAACTCCTGACTTTCTACCACGAGGGCCACGTGATGTTGGCTTAAAATCCCACTGTTTGCTTATCGAAAGCTTTCGTAGCCCATCAATTAAACAATTGTCTAAATCGTTCAAGAAAGCAGCTTTCAATTGCTCTAGGAGAATAGTATGAGCATCCATTGGTATAACTACACCGTCAGGCTGCTCAGATAGTGAACATTCATTATGTTGTAGTCGAGCTCGAATACTTTTCCTAAAACATGGAATGAGAGCTTCAAGTTCGACTATGAAGGTGTAGTGTTAACTGTATAGACGAAAGAGGATTGGCGAAGGAGATGGTTGATTATTGGGTTGCAATAAATTTCTATGGATAACGTAATCTCCCAAGAAAATAAACTAAAAGAAATTGAAAGCGGCGTTTAATGTGACACGAGCCCGATTTGTTCCCAACAATTTCCTATGCCAATGAGTGTCGTTCAAGGCAGAAACGCAACATACCAATGACAATTGAAGGATTACAATGTCGTTGCAGAATATTTTTATGAATTCGAATGATTAACTTCAATATATTTTTTTAGAAATAAAAGCGCTTTTCACTCTCATTGACGTTCCTAAAAATTTGCATGTAATGATAGGCTGAGTGATACATTATTCAAATTCTAATGCAAGCAAGTGTGTCGACCAAAGCTCAGGAAAACAAAAAATTCTTCGGACATTCAAGAACCGTCTTCAAAAATAATGATGAATTAATCTGATTCGCCAGAAATACAGTGTTCTAATTTAAATATTTTCAAATTCTGATCTTCGGGAGGATGCATTTGTTTCATTAAACTTTAAATTAGGGGTCTTCATTACAGCCTATATTTGTCGCGTATATGCTAATTGATTTGTTGTTGTTTTTTTTGCAGGTAAGGGTTTTCTACACCCTTAAAGCAGACAAGGTGGCAGACTGAAGTAAACTCCTTAGCTGGAGCTAATATTCGAGATTGTGCATGGCGGCATGGTAATTTGCCAATAATAAGGGCACTACCGATCATGAGGTCAGGTGTCAGGCAGTCTGCGCTTTCGTTTGTTTCGCAACTAACGGTCACAGGTATATAAATTTGCTGTTCCGGATCACATCAGCGTTTGCCAGTATAGATATATCAGCCAACCATTACTGAACTCTGGTATGCATAATTGCAGGGAACTGATGAATCGCATTTATGCTATACCGTCGGCATTGCGCTGCTTCTTTCTTGCAAGTGATTAGATTGTCTTCATAGTTTTATCATATCCTGCTTGGATTTTGTTGTATGGAGACGGTATCTCCCTTACGGACTTTTATTTTTCATGAACGCCAGCTTCCTACCATTTATCAGAGCGCTCGCAAATAACATCGCAATAGTTCAGCTGACTTCAGCGAATATCTGTTGGTGTTAATTGTTGGTGTTAATTTCTTATTTTTCTTATCTGGCAATTAAAAAGTCATCGGAAGATCAAACAGTTCCCAGAGTTTTCTGCGGAATCAATTCAATCGGCACTTGTCTTTTTTCTTTCGGTGAGTGTTTCTGATATAGCGTTAATCTGTAATGGACCAGGAAATTAGCGGTTTGTGTAGAAGCATCTAGCCGACGAATTCCCATGAGCTGCTACCGTGATTGATGTTGGGTCAGACAGATCTCTCTGTGAGGTTGAAAGGTCTTGATTAAGCTCTTGGCAAATGTCCTTTATCAGAGCGAACCATATCGACTCGTCTGATGAAGGCGATCTTTCGATTTCCTTATTATTGAAAATCTGTTCTCAACCAGTTATCTGATTAAGTGGTATTGATCTTTAATGAAAAAGCAGACGACAATGTGTTTAGACTTTCGCTTCTATCTCGTTTTTTTATGAGAAATTAAGTTAACATCCGATAAGGCCAAGATTCTAATAAAAAGCTTCTATCTCAGTTGTTATTTTGCCTCTAGCTATTGAACTCCTACTATTGCCATACCTCTATTTAACGCCACAATTAAACGCTACATCAAAAGGGTGGCGGGAAACGATGCCAGCGTACTGAGAAGAACTCATATTACCCCACAGTCAAATATGCTGACTGCATACTTCTAAAAATATCACAAGAACCAGAAGCGATCCCTGTAATTTTTATCTCACCCACGCTTTTATTGCAGGTGTTCATGTGGATATATTGAATGCCATGACCATACGGCCCCTAGCACCGGCTTGTCTGCCTAGTCAAGTCCACTCGCTGTTATCCCAGCAATAATCCACTGGACAATGAGAATAAAGAAATGTGGAAAGATGCGAAAGCAGATATTTTTCGTTCAGTCCAACAATTTTTGTTTGGTAAGGTAGGCCTACTTTGTTACAGAGAGTTCATTTTCATGAATTGTGGAAATATAAGGAATGTGAAAAAAATTACCGGGGCTACAATATATGCGGTAAAAAAAAACATATACAAAAATATCCCCCCCCGCCATCACTCCCTACCGTCTAATCTTCTAAAAAAAAATCCTACATTTATGAAACAATTCAGTTTGGACAGTAAAGCAATGTTATCGCAAAAATGTTATTGACAGTCTCCAGTAACCGGTACTGTATATTTCTCGTGTATATGTATATCAACACACCACCAACATCAGTACCATGAACGCTCCTCCTCATTTATTTGGTAATAGGTCCCCAGTATCTATAGGCATCATGTCCGATATTCAGTAATCAGTCCTCGTCAACAAAGGAATTTCGCATCATGAAGAAATGCACCGGTTCACAGTGGGTTTCGCCGGCTAATCCACTCTTAAGTACACATCTTCAGACGACTTGTCCGAGAGCCCATATTAAACATTTCAACCTTAAGGTTAGATGGAAGTACCTCAAGGTTAGAAGGAAGTAATTATTTTCTCTATTCTTCAAAATGTTAAATGAGTTCAGTAAAAGAAATATACTTTACTGAAACCACAATGGGTCGTCGATCGCTTAGAATGTATGGGAGAGAGAGGGAGAATTAAGGTTTAACGTCGCGTTCAGCAATATTTCAGCTATATAGCGACGATCAAACAAAATTCTAACTATTCAAGTTAATAACTTAGTAATCCAACTTATTAAAACATACACACATTAAAACTTTTGCAACAAACCGATTTCTCTCAAATAACCTAAGATACACTCTTCTTTCACCCGGCTTCTAAAATAGTTGCTCGATAAATAGGAAATACAGTGTCAACCAGTCCCGATTTCACTGGAAGCCGAACTAGGGTGCCCGGTTTTACTGCTGCAGATACATGTACGAAGATAATTATGGAATTCCACTTGCCGTAAACATTGCCAACGCTTGTTATTTACGCGGCGGAATACGCGAAATTTACAGACAATATTTTGCGCCCATTCACCCATTTTCAGCTAACAGCACGACTAGAATTGTGTGGGCGCGGCGGAGGTAAGGCTTTCCATAACGAATATAATGGATTAAGAATACTGATCAGCGATACGGATTTGATATTTTTGGAACATCATGATGTCTTGCCGGCATCATTGAAAACTGTTGACCGCTTCTCTCTTGCAGGAAACAAGCCTATGTTTATGTATACTATGATTGTCATAGGCTGTCGACGTATATGTTCTTGACAAATAATCTACACTCGGTACAACGAAATGTGCTATCGTTTAAGTAGGAGAAAGCAGATGCAACTGTCGATTCGTGCCTCTTCGCCTCGTCAATTCTTTTTTACGAATGGACAGTTTCTCTTACTTTCTCCACCACATTGTATCATGTGAAGAAATGTCTGGATTGTGAAAGTAGCAATTCTTTATGAACAAGGTACGGATGGCAACTAATTCCGGATTGTTTACTCAGGACCGTAATCATTCTAGACACTCAAAACATGAGAGAGATACACTGGACAAATCACATGAAAATGAGGAACGA
This sequence comes from Hanleya hanleyi, assembly GCA_036873755.1. Lineage (NCBI taxonomy): Eukaryota > Metazoa > Mollusca > Polyplacophora > Lepidopleurida > Hanleyidae > Hanleya > Hanleya hanleyi. Next base: position 3,033 of record JAVTVY010001798.1, on the reverse strand, counting down.
TTTATTTTCATTTGTTGATTGCAAAGTTATCTACGTTTGGTAGAAAAAAAGAATTCCATGTAGATAGGGCAACGTTGTCCGTTATCCGTTTCTATGAAATGCCATAAAGACCCAGATGTACCTCCCTCATTATAACGCTTCCCATTTAATTATATGGAAGGAATTAACGCGGTAATTGATGATATCAATTTTGTTCCGGACGAAATTCAGTACTTCCTGTCGTTCATTTTCCGTTTCTTGAAATTGAGTCGACATGACAGACATTCGGACAGTGACGATGATATCGCTACGATAATACCAGCAGTTGGACTAAGCAAGATATCGGTCGCGAATCTCGTATCAGAACTTTCACCTTCTTAATCCAGATAGATTCAGTAGTCACAATAAAATCCCATAATAGTAATATGAGAAAAATCAATTACAGATTAGTGAACCAGGATACACGAGGATCAGAGTAGTTACAAACATGAATTATTCCCCGGGTCATCTCACGCTCTATATGAATACAGAATCCACATAAAGTGTTGTTCAAAACGTTTTGCTTCTTGAAATCATAGTAAGGAAAAGTGTTTAGATTGTGAGCGCGCGATGTAGGCCTACGTCAGCTCGGGTTATCTAACACGAGGAATCTCAATGGTCTCGTGTCATTTCAGGAGAACAAAGGTTTTTTAAATGTTTAATTTATTGGCTACCAAGCTTCAAAAGTGACATGCAATTATCAGAAAAAGAAAAACATAAATCCTCAACATAGTACACAAAAAATATAGTACTATCTGTCTATCTAATTATCTGTAGATCACTGCGTGCCATCACCAAAGCCCATATGCATGACAAATTTCTACAAAACCAAGACAAAAATCTTCAACGTGCAATATGTCAGAAAACACAATACTTTGATATATCAAGGTGAAATACTCAGAATAAAGAGAATCACAATTTTCTCTGGTGAAATTTTTTATTCACCTGCACAGAGAAAGGATGAAAAGCCAATATTGACACGAATCCTTGTATGTATTTGATGAATGCACATTAAGTGCATCAATTTGAGATTCGAGTCAATGGTAAGAGTCTGATATGAACGTCAGGGACCGGTCTTACAAAGGAAGAGCCAATGGTTAGAGTCTGGTATGGACGTCAGGGACCGGTCTTACAAAGGAAGAGTCAATGGTTACGTCAGGGACCGGCCTTACAAAGGAAGAGTCAATGATTAGAGTCTGGTATGGACGTCAGGGATCGGTCTTACAAAGGAAGAGTCAATGGTTAGAGTCTGGTGTGAACGTCAGGGGCCGGTCTTACAAAGGAAGAGTCAATGGTTAGAGTCTGGTATTGACGTAAGGGACCGGTTTAACAAAGGAAGAGTCAATGGTTAGAGTCTAATGGACGCCAGGGACCGGTCTTACAAAGGAAGAGTCAATGGTTAGAGTCTGGTATGGACGTCAGGGACCGGTCTAACAAAGGAAGAGTCAATGGTTAGAGTCTGGTATGGACGTCAGGTACCGGTCTTACAAAGAAAGAGTCAATGGTTAGAGTCTGGTATGGACGTCAGGGACCGGTCTAACAAAGGAAGAGTCAATGGTTAGAGTCTGGTATTACGCTTTACGTAACCGCCATGGTCACTCATGTTGAAGGTATATGTCATCATGATAGTCACGTGGAACGTAAGCTTACGCACGGTTTATAAGACCTGATCTGACTTTTCGCATCCCTGATCACAAGACAATTAATGTTTGTAAATGGTCATCACTCCAATCTATGTAAATCGGTAAATAATTTCGGTAACGCCGTTGTCGCGCAGATTTTCTCGTCGGAACAATGAGTATTTTTTTGTACAACAGAATGTATACATCATTGAGAGTGAAATAGCGGAATATCAAAATTACCTCTCGTGTCCTCATTGAAGAGAATAAACGTGTTTTCCATTATTTTACATGTTTTAGTAGAGCTTGACCCAAGGGTATAGTGTGGTAAGTTTCAGCCCCTTAGCTCAAGGGCAAAAAGCAATATTTAGGATAGGGGCGAAATACCCCCCCCCCCACCCACCCAGATGAAAAGGTCCCAAATCGCCCAGGCCAGATAGGGTTAAGAATGTGTGCATACTTGTATAATCGTATTCAGACCTGGAAAACTCTTCATTCATAACAGGTGAATAGTGGTCAATATTTACATACCGGAATGCACACTGTATTGTTTGAGACTATAAGCAGCTGAGGCAGTAATATGATTTGAATGTGAGTGAGGCCACCTTGTGCAGTGACTGTGTACTCTATCGGTTGGAAATGGTAGTTCCATTTTCAATAAGGCATATGGAATCAATAATCTTGCCCTTTGCAAAATTTACTCTGTTAGCCAGATCGATTGTATTCTTTCAATGATCGGGCTCTTATCACCTCTTTTTGTGCATTAACAACACTATTACGGTCACACGTATGTCTTATGTGTAAGACTGGAATTAAACTAGCGACATAGCAACCGAAATAGTCGTGGACCCAAGAGGTTCATGATACATTAGGCATATCGGCATGAAAACACATTTGTTATGTAGCACAAACCGATCACTAAACTCTGCGGTTTGCAATCCGCTTCGTTGTTCTGGGATTAGTAAAACAGCCGTACCAGTTGATGGGACGTCAACACGTCGCTTTGAAGTATATTCAACTTCCGACGAAATAATAAAACAAAAAAATCTAATTGCAGATATGGAAAGTTTTATTCTTTGGAGGCTGAAATTTCATTTCACCTCAATCAACCGGGATAGGAATGACGGGAACGGATAAGATAATATCGAACTGTTGCAGAAAAAGCATTAACTAAGGAATTCATGGCATAGCCTAGTGTTCAATTTTTTCTACCCTCGTCTGGCAAACATTTATCACACGTTAATACGTTATGGTAATTCAATTTTTTACCTACAATATTGAAAGTATTCTCATTAACCTTGGTGTAAGGTAACAGCTTTCTGCATATTGATAATATAATAGCTTTCCTTCCGCTAACCGACTGGGACAGGTTCCGCCCACGGAGGACTTGTTCAAT
>JAVTVY010001797.1:0-33028 GCA_036873755.1 Hanleya hanleyi | reverse complement strand
AAGAATCTCTTACAACCTTAAAATCTATACAGTTGATAAGAATATGTTTCACTGTGAGATCGTTGTGGCATGGAATACACCTTGGGACTGGCTCTTTTTTTTTAGTAAATGTTTCCGAATCAATCGTGTGTGTCCGATTCTACATCTCCTGGTCATGGCTTGATCGAAACGTTTCTGGCTGTTCAGATGACTATAGCCTACAGTTTTTTTTTAACTCATAAAGTTTGTTATTATTCACAGCATCCCATAAAGACTGAAACAGCCCTCTCACATAAGTACAGATAGAGGGTCTGAAATCGCTTTTTGGGATTCCAACAGGATCAACCTCATCATCTTGAATACACAGACCTGTACAGGACAAGATTTAAAAAAAAAAGATTTTTTGATATCAAAATGCCAAAAAGGGCTTGTCATATGGTTGAGCCCAATTCTAGAACAAAACACCATGAAAACTTCAGTTTTATATCATAGCTACATGTATGTATGTGATGAGCAAATGCATGCCAGAATCAAGGGAGATAACTTTTGTATAACATGTACTGTTCAAACCTCATTCCTTGGTAACCTACGAGGAATTAAGAGATATAGTCATGGGTATATTGTGGTTGAGTCAAAATATCAGTCACAGGACCCGGGGTCTATCGTGCCTTATAGACTCTGGGGATTAAACAGGCAGTTCAATTATTTGCTTTTCTTCTACTGTGTGTCACTGCTGGGCATATCACATCACACTATATATTCTTTGTTATTTTCTTCTCTTGTGGATATAAAATCCCAACGTTATAATCTCTCAGGTTTCTCTGAACTACAGACATTTGGTGATTTAAATGCATTATATAACTTGTTTACACACATGAGCAGTGTGACTAACGTCACAGGATCTACAAAGTAGGATAGGCATTAGGACTTCGACGCAAACTGAACTCTTGGAAATCCCCACCCCCCAGTTGAAATCTTGCCTATATTAAGATAGGCACTGCCCAAGTCAGAATCACCAGTGATTTTCATCAAAAATCACCAGAAATTTTCATTAAAAGCAGGTCAGCTCAGAACTTGCTGGTAACAGTCCCCCTAGGTTCATACTTTATGTAAGAATCACGAGACAATGCATACAATAGCCAAGTCTGGGGATACAATAGCCAAGTCTGGGGATACAATAGCCAAGTCTGGGGACAACAATGTGCCTAGACATGTGCCTTTTCAACGACACAAAGACCCAGACAATAGTTCCTACATGAAGTATCAACTGTCCCCTAATGCACCTTCATGCCAAAAATCAAGGTTCTAATTTCAACGGTTCTCCTTATTCTGCCGACGCATTACCAGACAATTTGCAAATGAGAGCCTACTTCGTAGGAAAACATCAACAACAAATTTGAATTAGATCTAATTCGAAGGATGCACTCGTCGTAAGTCTCAATCTTACATGCTGTTTAGCGGTGAGCTTGGGCCAGGCTGCTAGCCAGAGGGGTGACAGGGTGTGTTTTGGCACTCTGTTTTGAATTTTGGCACCCTAAATTTAGCAGATTTAACATGGAAGAGATTGGAAGTACACACCCTTTTGTCAGGAAAATGTCAAAAAATTGGAATTTCAGCATCCTGATTTCAATTTCTGGCTATGGCGTGGGCGATTGTTTATATCAAGTATGGCGACCAATGATCATTCATTTTGACATACACATGTACATGTATAACTGTTTTTTGTCAATACTATGCCACACTTTTTTGTATTTTGATTCCATGGTTTCATTGTACCAAATTACAGAATCGCCTATACTTTCCAGAACACAAATATTTTTGAGGCACAATGATGACAGGCTTCTAATATTATTCCATATGGGCTGGAAAGGCCATAATTAAAACATGCAGCTTCGCAAAAAGATTGAGCCCTTCAGGGTGGCACATCATTTGAGGTTGCACATCATTGGCAATGCACATCATTTAAAATAACAATACATTTATTACGAAATATGATTTCTATATTAGTGATGTTGAGGTTGGATTGAAGGAGGAACTATATTATATAACTTCCAATAAAGATTACATCTTTTTTTCGAAAGTAAGCTTACACATCCCATTGCATAGATCTGATAAATACATGTACATGTATAGTTAGGAAGAATAGGTGTGCAATTTGGAGCACGTTCTTGGTGTAACTTTGTGTGATGATATGTGAACAAACTAATAAGCTAATAACACTGCACCAACACTGTGGTAAATCCTCACATTTGTATGCAAATAAAAGAATGAACAATGACAACTGTGTTCAATCATACTGTAATGCTCCATAATAATGTGCACTGGTACAGACAGACATCACAAACTGATTCAAACTCAGATTTAATTAATATAATGAGTTAAATGTGTGGACACAGATATGGTTGTGCAAAAGCTTTAGGGTCAACCAGAATTTGATTGCAAAATTTAAGGAAATGGCGTCCTTCATTTAAGGCGACATGAAATTAACATGAAGCTGCGCTATCGAAACCCCTCGGCTCTGAATCCCAGCTACATGTATTATAATGTAAGGGTGTCTCTACCAATTGATTGGCTTGTGGGAAGAAATATTTACCCCTGGTATTGTAGGTGTACTTTCTTTGAAAAAAAAAAAAAGTTTTCCTCCCCTTAAATTAATTTGTTTCTGGAAAAAATACATACACTATAGATATACGTTTGTCATATCTTGGTAAACACAACTAAAATTGCTGAAATGGAAATCATTAGAAGAGAGCCTGACACGAATCATTTTCGATAGGCATCTAGTGTCATTTTCAAAACAGATTTGCAGGCATTCTTCGCATTGTGTAAGAGAATAAATCAATAAATCAGTCATCCAATCAATAAATAAATGTGATAGTATACAAACATGATATAGAAATTATATGCAAACTTAACAGGAATTAGTGGATTTTATTAGACAAGAGGCATAACTCTGCAAAATACTTTCTGACACGACTCATTTTCGATAGGCATCTAGTTCAGGTCAAGAGAAACAACTGTATCACGTTAGGATGTTGTATATGGAACGGTTCTGAAATTATCACAATAACAAATCATAAATGGATTTTTATTTGTAAAAAGGGGCATAACTCTGCAAAATATTGTCCGCGATGACTCATTTTCGATAGGCTTCTGATTTACGTGAAGATAAATAGATGTTTGGTTGCCATGCATGAAACGGTTCTGTAGATATCGCGGTAACGGACGTACGGACGGACAGCCGTACATGATGACGACAATACCCCTAGGCCAAAGTAAACTAACAGGGGTTCGGTACTGCGGGATTCCCCCGCCGGTTATTTTGATATTGTATTTCTGAAATAAAATAATATCACCAAACTATTAGTAAATACTATAAAGGATTATACTGTTGGTGATTTGTTATGTATGCCTGTATATACAATGTACACTGCATCTCATGCCTAATAACAGGTTAGTATCCCATGTAAGAGATATAAAATTAGAAATTGAAATATGCGGATATGGAGTTGGGCAATGTATTGAATATGTGTAGCATGATGTAAGCGTCAGGAAAATGTGAGGATATGGCATCGGGCGAAGCTTAGTTTAGGTGATGGATGGTGGGGCACAGTGCCCCGAGGGTGGGACATGCTTCCATGGGTAGCGCATGGGTTGAATAAGTGTAGGATCATGTAAGCTGTGGGAAAATATGATGGTATGGGGTCGGACAATGCTTAGTTTCGAAGAAATAGGGTGGGGCTCAGTTCCCCAGGGGTGGGGACATGCTCCCGGGGTTAGTGGATGGGTTGAATAAGTGTACAGGATGATCTGAGCTCCCAAATTATATGAGGATATGGGGTCGAGCAAAGCTTACTTTAGGAGATATGGGGTGGGGCTCGGTGCCCCAGGGATGGGGACCTGCTCCCCGAGGGTAGTGGATGGGTTCAATAAGTGTAGCCAGATGTAAGCATTTGGAATAGATGAGAGTTCAGGGGGTCGGGCTGGCCTTAGTTTAGGAGACATAGGTGAGGCCGAGAAGCTGTGTCAGGAATTTTCTAAGTCCAAAACTTTAACATTTACTTGGTCCTGGGGCCCCAGGGGTGGGGACATGCTCCCCGAGGGTAATGCATGGGTTCAATATGTGTAGCCCGATGTAAGCATTTGGAATAGATGAGAGCTCAGGGGGTCGGGCTGGCCTTGGTTTAGGAGACATAGGTGAGGCCGAGAAGCTGTGTCAGGAATTTTCTAAGTCCAAAACTTTAACATTTATTTGGTCCTGGGGTCCTAGGGGTGGGGACATGCTCCCCGAGGGCAGTGGATGGGTTCAATATGTGTAGCCCGATATAAGCATCTGAAATATGAGGGTTCAGCGGTCGGGCAGGCCTTAGGATCAAACTTTAACATTTACTTGGTCCTGCAGATAGACAGACAGACAGACAGATAGACAGATAGATAGACAGATGGACATCATTGTGGCACCTATATTGAGCTTTCCGCAGCTAAAGCTACGGGCTCGATAAAAACTATTTGTACATAATGTTCTTTGCAGTATTCGATATTGGAAGTCTCTTAACTCTTTCCCCCTTACGACTTGTGGGGGAATCTTCTCTCTCTGACCCATAATAGATTTGTAATGGCGTAGGTCTTCAACCCATGGACTCATTTCAATTTTCATACTTCTCCAGCGATGTAAAATGTCCCATTTTATGTCCCATGTCATGTGGAGAAATATTTACCAATGGTCTCCCACAGATCCATTCTACGTAATTTGTTCACGTTTTATATCAATATCAGCAACATTTATTCTAAAAATAAGTAATCTTGCGAGAAAATGTGTTGTATCTGCTTTCCGTCTGTTGGAAATCACGAAAAAAAAGCGAAGAAATTGTCGCATTTTAGCTGCGTTTTGCAGCATTCTGTTGTTGTTGTTCCGCTGCCATTCTCATGTTGTCGTATTAAAGCTAATTTTCCGTAGATTTGGGATTTGACAGAGACATAACGAGATGGCAGATTTTGAACGAGCTAAAACTGGAAAATCCCATATACTTCCGTGAAGGAGAATGAAGACGGTAACCTATATTTAGAAGGTGAAAATAAAACAGCATCACTGATTGGCCAAGGCTGACAAACACTGTTTAAATACTGCTCCTCCATAATATCGTTTACAGCAGCACAATAATTTGATTTATAACTTCACAATAATTTTGTAAAAGCAATAAAACTTTTGCAGTTATGCAAAACACCACATCCTCTCCTATATCGGACAAGCACAGTACATGCGTATATCTATGGCCGAAAAAGCACCCGGTGCAAAAAATATAGCACCAACCAGCTCATGTATCACAAACTATTACGTGATTGCATTACAAGATAATTCGTACATGAAAACCCACAAATTGGTTCATCATCTACTGAGTTTAGAGGAAAGCTTTAAGCACCCGGTGTCTGCGATTTCGGTGCATTAAACAACATTCTCCATCGACAACCACCCATAGTGAGAAAACAAGTAGCACTACGGTAGGTGCGAAATGTTCAAACAATATATATTCTATATGGTCAGATCAGGCTCAAACCACTAGCTTATGTCAGCATATATCAGCATCAGTGCCATACGCTGTGACCATGAATAAACCCGGTGCAATAATTCAAACTGCAGTATCTAATGTCGGGATTAGATACGGTGCAATCCGATCGGCATAGGACAAAATATATCGGATAGCACCAAACAGTAACTTAGTGATCATAAAACACCCAGTGCGATTCCAAGTGCAGTATATCAGCTGTACTGGGATGGGAAACACCTGGTGTGAGCGTGCACAGTGTAACAGCTTCTGTTATACTTTATTAATAAATCGCGAACATCTCCAACTCATCAAGGTGAATTTTGCACTGGCTTGCGCCATCATGAAGATAGTCGATGTATGCAGGGGCAGATACAGCTTTTTAATTTGGGCTCCTTTTAAGATTTTTTTTTTTGACAGGCAATTAACGTCTTGATTTCGCCGCTTCATTTTTGAAGTGACAAACGCAAACGTGAGTAAACCATCTCAAAATTAAATACAAAACCTAAATTTGCTGCATAATAAACTAAAATACCTGGAGTTTTTTCGTTGTAATTTGGGATGTTTTTCCTTTCTTAATTTGGGCGTTTTTAGACCTCGTTTATTTTGGGCGCCTTATAAAGGTATAAAATAAGGCCTGTATCTGCCCCTGGTATGTAACGCTTTGGGGGAGAGATCTTGCCTCGAGTCAGGTTATGAGAAAACTCCCCCCGTCTTGGCCAAATTTCGTGCTATATAAACCCTTTGGGAGGATTCTGGCACTCTGTCAAGTTACAGGGCAAATAACCAATCAGATTTATACATGAAATTAATAGCCAATCAAATTGTGGACCATATTATGGGAGTGTAGCTCGGTCAGTGTCGATGGCAACAACATTCCGCTCGTATGAGTTTCCAGAATAAATAAACAACATTTTCTGGCAGAATTGCAGGTCTGTAACTTCATAGGAATTTTCTAAGATCATGAGAAATTACATAGTTAAATTACTGAAACATTTCACTCGTTTCCGTACCGAATGCTCAGCCGTCAGCCTAACAAAAAAAACACAAAAAACTAGGCGGCTCGATAAACTGCCCCCCACCTAAGAGGATGATTTGTTGTTCTCACAATTCACAATCACCCACATTAATAATCCGACCAAGAATTCTTAAATTCTAGAATCCTCCCGATACATCATTTATTTTGCAATAATACGGAAAAATATTTGGCCAAGGGCCCACAGGATAGACCAACAATAAAATTGAACATGAATTGCAGGCAAGCACCTAAAAGGTGCGTGGACCCCTCAGCCTGTTTTTTTTCAGTCAAGTAGGATCAGGGCTGCATCTAGAGCCAGTCTAGTTTTGGAAAACATATGGGCACCCAAAACTCAAATGAAACAAAAAACGAAAGTGTTGTTTTTGTTCAATTTGAAAAGATTTCTGAAGGAAATACTCCTAGAAAAAGCTTCTGGAAGCCTCAATATCGATCCGATTGCATAGCTGGGTATTGAATTTCATGTTAATAAACCTCTGTTTTGTGATTGATCACAGGCTCTTTGCGCCGAAATTCACTTAAAAAAATTGGACCCTCAATAATGAATTACGAAAAGGAACTGGGAGTTTGGGATCGGAACCTGCAAAAAATCCCTGGATACCGTATATAACAGACTTCGGTTTCACGTGAGTGATGTGCTGGGATTACAGCATGCAAGGAAGTGTAGCTTTATCAGTGGCAATTTATGCATTGCACAAGTGTGATAACAAGTAAACACACTTATTGACACAGGCCAACCCTTATCATTATTTGGGGGGAGCTCCAGGTATGCAAACTGATTCAAAATTGCACACAGTCAGGCTAAAAATGGACTCTCCTAATCACTCGTTTTACATAATTTCCAAGGTACAGTAACATGTTTGGTGACAAAAATTGAAGCATTATGTTGTACCAGTTAAATGTGTGGACACAAATATGGTTCATGCAAAAGTTTTAGAATAAATCATATGATGTAGAATAGAATGATTTAATAGCAAAATTTAAGAAAAATGTTGTCCTTCATTCAATAATAATCATGAATGGACCAGGCTTTCTTGTATCAGGGAACCTTCAAAATTCACAACGAAACATGCAACCAAGGGTTCCCGATGGGTATAGATAACAGTGCAAAAGCTAAGCCATCAATAAATTAAAAAATTTAAAAAAATAAAAAATCATGAAATTATCATAGCCATCTGAAAATCTAATCATTTCATCTGTCAACATTCAGGAAGCTCTCACCAAAGTTTGGTCAGGCCCGACTTGATAAATCTGCAGACATTCAGCGGACAAGAACATGTTGATGGGCATAGATAATAGTGCAGAAGCTAAGCCATCAATAAATAATAATTTTTTTTTTTTATATCATGACATCATCATAGCCATCTGAAAATCTAATCATTTCATCTGTCAACATTCAGGAAGCTCTCACCAAAGTTTGGTCAGACCCGACTTCATAGATCTGCAGATATTCAGCGGACAAGAACATGTTGATGGGCATATATAACAGTGCAAAAGCTACGCCATCAATAAATAATAAAAAAAATAATTAAAAATCATGACATCATCATAGCCATCTGAAAATCTAATCATTTCATCTGTCAACATTCAGGAAGCTCTCACCAAAGTTTGGTCAGGCCCGACTTCATAGATCTGAAGATATTCAGCGGACAAGAAAATGTTGACGGACGGACGCCAGGACGGACGGACGCCAGGACGGACGCTAGGACGGACGGACGTACGTACATGGCAACGACAAGACCCCACAGCCCTATGGGCTGAGGGGTAATAACAATTAAAAATCTTCATTTATAGCGTTCATGCGCTGTTGGACCAGCGCCTTAAATCCATCCAATCGATAATAATCTGCCTCCGTCATCAGTTCATACAGGTACCGCCTTTCTTTCGGCAGAGACGTGGCAGCAAAATTTGGGTCATTTCGCAAGTAATTTAAGATATGGCGAAAGTGTGATGGTTCTCGATCTAGGAAATAAAGAGGCGCTTCGCCAACCTTTTCCATTGGCTCAAACGCGTAGCAAGGATCGACCAACAAGGCCAAAAGTGAAGATGGGTCCTTCATGAGGGTTTCCTGTGTGGTCTCGAACCTGGTGCCCCCTACGTTTAGCACAACCCTCGACCGTTGAGTAAGTTGGAGACTTTTGGTGAGAACCGACTTCAACTTTCTATCATTGTCATAATTGACTTCCAGTGTTGCAACTGCCGGAATCTTCTCGTGTACTACAACACCTTCAGTCTCATCTGCATTGGCAATGGAACGGTCACCATCGCCTCCTGCTTCGGGGACTGCAGATACCTCCCTCTGCAACTCAGACTCCGCTGTGTCACTGATGTAAACGATACTATCCTTATGATTCAGATCATGTATTGGTGTCGCACGGTAAGTGACCTCACTTTCTGTCATCAACGTGGCTGTCCTAGGCAGTGAATAGGCCTCTGTCTTCTTCTTTTTGCCATTATTGTCAAGTTTGGCCCTGGTGGTGAAGTTTTTTCGCTTTTTCGGTTTTGTTTCTGTTTCAACATGGGTCTTCCTCTTCCTGAATTCCTGCACCATGATGACGTTGGTGAAAATGTTGCTTTTGAAATGAGCCAGCTCTCGTTCTGCTACATCGCCGGTGGCCCCATTGTCTCGGCCAAACAAGGTCAGTTGTTCTCCAGAGCATCCTTCATGGGGTGAGTCACTACGGACGAATATACGGAGACATTTGCCACACTTCCATCCAAACCCGGAGTGTTGCTCAATGGCGTGGCAACTGGCAGCGAATTCATGGTTGAATTCATGATCCTTGCACTTAAGACAGCGCCAAACTTTGTCTTTGGTCTGAAAGACAGAAAAGAACAATTAATAATACTGGAATTCTCCATACATTTGAGGATTTTTCTTTGCCATTTTCGGTCTACATACTACGTCTGAATCAGTTTGTCTTGTATTTTCATCAGTCACTGGACTGTCGGGAATATTCTGACATATCCCTTTCATCGATTAATTAATACCCAGCTCAGGATTACCAAATTCGTTCGCCGGTGTATCGGAAATTTCAGGCGATTGTGTATCATTGTTTATTTCTCGATGTGTCCGTACAACCGGTTTATAACCAGGTTGTTGAATGGTAAGCTGCGGTTCGGGAGATGTTGATTCAAACCAAGTAGGTTTATTTCCTCCAAGATATGGTTTCAATCGGTCGTGGTGTACTACCATAGGTTTTGACCTTGCAGTTTCCTGAATTCTATAAGTCACATCACTCAAGCATTTAATGACAATAAAAGGGCCGTGCCATGGTCTTTGCAATTTTGGACTAACACCCTTCTTCCTATTTGGCCAGAGGAGTCAAACCGCTTCTCCTAGGCTGGAAGTCCTATGCTCCGTATTGTGATCATAATTTTTCTTCATCCGGTCACTAGCAGGTTTGAGATGCTTTCTAGCCAATTCGTGAACATCTTCCATACGAATTGATAGATCATATGCATAGTCAGTAATCAAATTTTCTTGTGTTTCTTCAATTTTAGGGTTTCCCAGCTAAAGATCAATAGGGAGAGAGATCTCTACCTAGCATCATATTGCATGGCGTCTGACCTGTCATCTCATGGACAGATTATCTACAGGCCATCATGACCAAAGACACATACCTTCCTTTGCAATGGATGATTCAGATCATGTATTGGCGTCGCACGGTGAGTGACCTCACTTTCTGTCGTCAACGTGACTGTCCTAGGCAGTGAATAGGCCTCTGTCTTCTTCTTTTTTCCGTTATTGTCAAGTTTGGCCCTGGTGGTGAAGTTCTTCCTCTTTTTCGGTTTTGTTTCTGTTTGAACATGGGTCCTCCTCTTCCTGAATTCCTGCACCATGATGACGTTGGTGAAAATCGTACTTTTGAAATGAGCCAGCTCTCGTTCTGCTACATCGCCGGTGGCCCCATTCTCTTGGCCAAAAAGGCTCAGTGGTTCTCCAGAGCATCCTTCATGGGGTGAGTCACTACGGACGAATATACGGAGACATTTGCCACACTTCCATCCAAATCCCGAGTGTTGCTCAATGGCGTGGCAGCTGGCAGCAAATTCATGGTTGAATTCATGATCCTCGCACATAAGACAGCGCCAGATTTTGTCTTTGGTCTGAAAGACAGAAAAGAACAATTGATAATACTGTAATTCTCCATACAATTGAGGCCGTTTCTTAGCCCTTTTACTACTTCCGCATCAGTTTGTCTTGTATTTTCATCAGTCACTGGACTGACGGGAATATTCTGACATGTCCCTGCCATCGAATCATTAATATCCAGCTCAGGATTACCAAATTCGTTCGCCAGTGTATCGAAAATTTCAGGCGATTGTGTATCATTGTTTATTTCCTGATGTGTCCGTACAACCGGTTCATAACCAGGTTGTTGAATGGTAAGCTGCGGTTCGGGAGATGTTGATTCAAACCAAGTAGGTTTATTTCCTCCAAGATATGGTTTCAATCGGTCATGGTGTACTACCATAGGTTTTGACCTGCAGTTTCCTGAATTCTGTAAGTCACATCACTCAAGCATTTAATGACAATAAAAGGGCCGTGCCATGGTCTTTGCAATTTTGGACTAACACCCTTCTTCCTATTTGGCCTGAGGAGCCAAACCGCTTCTCCTAGGCTGTAAGTCCTATGCTCCGTATTGTGATCATAATTTTTCTTCATCCGGTCACTAGCAAGTTTGAGATGCTTTCTAGCCAATTCGTGAACATCTTCCATACGAATTGATAGATCATATGCAGTCAGTAATCAAATTGTCTTGTGTTTCTTCAATTTTAGGGTTTCCCAGCTAAAGATCAATAGGGAGAGAGATCTCTACCTAGCATCATATTGCATGGCATCTGACCGTCATCTCATGGACAGATGATCTATAAGCCATCATGATAAAGGGCACATACAGATCCCAATCTCTTTGATGGGACGGGACGAACGATGAAAGCATGTTTTCTATAGTCAAATTCATTCGCTCAACCATACCATCAGTCTGTGGTCTATAAGGAGTAGTTCTGGTTTTTTGAGATCCTAACAGAGTACACATCTCACTAAACACATCGGATTCAAAATTTGTCCCTTGGTCTTAGTGTATTTGTCTCGGGACACCAAACACAGCAACAACGCACTCTACCAACTTTGTAGCTATGGTAGTAGCCTCCTGATCTGGTATCGGAATTGCCTCCATCCATTTGGTGAAATAATCACCAACTACAAGCAAATATCTATTTCCATTATCTGTCACAGGAAGAGGTCCTATGATGTCGAGAGCAAGTCCCTCACAAGGATTTCTGCATTGTACTGTTTCATGGGTGCCTTAGGTTTTCACTGTTGTCACACAAAGATGTCACACACTCAGCAATGGTGTTCTACATCTTTTCTCAATCCAAACCAAAAAATCGCGCTAACTTTTGTGCAGAATTTTGCTCACACCAAGGTGCCCTCCTGTTGAAGTATCATGCAGTTCCTTCAATGCTGCATCTCTCAATGAACGAGAGAGCACTACATCCCAGTTTACATGGTTCCCCTTGTCATTTTCCCAACGACCATCTATTACTGAAAGTGAGTCCCATCTGACCCGGTAAAACTAAACTGCACTGCCAAAATGAGAAATGCGACATCGTACAGGATGGTCTTCTGTCTCTTTCCATTCAAGGATAACACTTAATGTGCTATCTTCTTTCTGACACTTAGTAATGTCTTCCAGAGGGATGACATTTGTGACATTTTCCAGGTACTTTGCCCCGGTTTCAGACCTCTGCTGAGAAACTCTAGAACATGTTTGGTTTTCAGGAATTGTACCATTGCAATTTCCGGGACATAAGTTTTTCTTACCCTGAACATTGTCTTTCTCTTCGAGATAGTCGCCGAGTTTTGGTTTATAGCTTCGCAATAATTTTGTATACAGCTCCACAATAAAACTTCTGATGTTATGCAAAACACCACGTCCTCTCCTATATCAGACAAGCACCCGGTGCTTCCACCATCAGTACATGCGTATATCTCTAGCTGAAAAGTCACCCGGTGCTCTAAAAAATATAGCACCAACCAGCTCATGTATCACAACCTATTACGTGATTGCACTATAATATAATTCGTACATGAAAACCCACAAATTGGTTCATCATCTGCTGAGTTTAGAGGAAAGCTTTAAGCACCCGGTGTCTGCGAGTTCGGTGCATTAAATAACATTCTCCGACAAGCATCCATAGTGAGAAAACAAAAGTCAGACTCCGGTAGGTTCGAAACATTCAAACAATATATGCTATCCGGTCAGATCAGGCTCCAACCACTAGCTGACATCAGCAAATATCAGCATCAGTGTCATACGCTGTGACCATGAATACACCCGGTGCGATGATTCAAATTGCAGTATCTAATGTCGGGATGTGTCAACACCCGGTGTGAACATGGTGTCGGGAATATTATGTTTACATTGAACTCATTCTTTAGACTGGTGCTGTCAGATCGGCAAAATATATCGGATAGCACCAAACAGTAGCTGTGATCAGAAACACCCGGTGCGATTCCAAGTGCAGTGTATCAGCTATACTGGGATGAGGAAACACCTGGTGTGAACATGGATACTGTAACAGCTCCTGTTGCTTTATTAATAAATCGCGAACATAGACATATAGACAAACTTTATTTTAAGTCGATACAATAGCAAACATTGTAACACTAGCTCAGATGAGCTATTTAAATCGACTAGAAAAGAGTAATAGAAATATACAATATGTAAAGAAAGTGCATAAAACAGTATTAATTAAAAAGAAGAAAATCGGATAGAAGACATGCATCAAAGGGATAAAAATTACCTACAAACGGAACAGGTGCAATTTGCGCCGTTCCATTTAGACAACATTCTTTTAAAAATCTTTATATTTTCACATATCCGAAATTCATTAGGGAGTTCATTCCAAAGTTTGGATGCAGCATAAGTAAACGAGCGTAAGCCGTATCTAGTTGTCTTGACTCTAGGTAAAATGAAACGGTTTTCATTTCTAAAATTATAGGCTGGGTGCATAAGAGTAAACATTTGAGATAAAATTTCGGGCCCTAGTTTATGAAGGCTTTTAAAAACCTCTGATGCCATAAGGCGTTGACATGTAAACTGGGGAGATTTGCCTTTCTAAGTAAAACAGCATAATCACTATTAAAATCGGTGTATACAAAACGAAGAGCACGCTCTTGGATTTTTTCCATTTTTTTAGAGCTCTTCAAATTGCAAAAGTGCCAGACAAGCGGACAGAAATTAAAATTTGATATGATAAAGGAGTGGTAAATGGCAAGTTTTGTTTGAATATCTAAATACCTGCTCATACGTTTGAGAGCGCTCAGCTGCTGTGATGCTTTTCTGCATATAACAGAAATGTGCTCACTAAAATTTAACATACTGTCTATGTTGACACCGAGCAATTTGACAGTTTCTTCACATTTGATTTCTACGCCATTTATAAGAAACGCAGGAAATTTGCTGCGCGTTTTATGTCCGATGGACAGAGCCTGGTATTTTTCCATATTAGCTTTCATTTCATTGTTTTCGAACCAGGTAGTGATAATTTGACAATCTTGTGTGATTATTTTCATCATTTTTTCAAAGTTTTCATCTGCATAAGAGATTGTGTTGTCATCAGCAAAATTATAGACAGAACTAATAGTTTCACAGAAATAAATATCATTTAGAAACACATTGAATAGAAGGGGCCCCAGGATCGAGCCCTGGGGAACCCCCTTGATAAT
The DNA here is from genome assembly GCA_036873755.1 of Hanleya hanleyi. Classification (NCBI taxonomy): domain Eukaryota; kingdom Metazoa; phylum Mollusca; class Polyplacophora; order Lepidopleurida; family Hanleyidae; genus Hanleya; species Hanleya hanleyi. Next base: position 18,732 of record JAVTVY010001797.1, on the reverse strand, counting down.
TTGTGCCCATTTACTGACATTGTTGCCATCTCCAACTCACCAAGGTGAATTTTGCACCATCATGAAGATCCAGTCGGTGTATGTAAAACTTCGGGAATGAACTGGACAGAGATCTCACCTTGAGTCAGGTTATCAGATCATTCTCCGTGTCTTGGCAAAATTCGCGCTATATACCCTTCTGGAGGATTCTGGCACTCTGCCAAGTTACAGGGCAAATAACCAATCAGATTCACATATGTGAAATTAATACCCAATCAAATTGCGGACCATATTGCGGGAGTGTAGCTCAGTCAGTGCACATTCTCTCGAGTATCGATGTCGATCGCAACAACATTCCGCTCGTACGAGTTTCCAGAATAAATAAACAGCAGAATTGCAGGTCTGTAACTTCACAGGAATTTTTCAAGATATATGAGAAATTACATAGTTGAACTAGATACAGTCGATCAAATATGATTGAGGCGGCATCCCTTTTGCATCTATGGTAAAGGAAACATTCATCATTTGTGAAGAGAGTAAAAACGTAAAACTTAGGAAAAACAACATTAACATGGCCCCAAGATACCTTGACGGAAGAAAAAAAAATCCCAAGCGAAACCTTCAGGAAAAGGCCCATTCTCACGATGCGATTTGTACTATCCACTCGGCAGGGGAATCCCCCGATTTGTAGCATGCAACTAATCGCATGAAATAGGACCTGTTCTATTTCATACGACTTATAGCATGCGACTAAAGTTGTACGAGTATTCTCATGATGCAACTGAATTGTATGCTACTTTGTTTGCTAAGTTGTTTACTACAAATCGCACCGTGAGAATGGGCCTTAAGGTACCTGTATACCAAACTTGGAAAGAATCCATTCAAGTTTTAAAAAGTTTTTACCAGGAAACATAATTTTAAATTTGCCCCCAGGTGGCGCCACCTATATATGGATCGGCATGAAAAACAATCCCAAACAATTGCAGGTCTGCAACTTGACAGGAATCATGAGAAATTACATAGTTAAACTAGAAACAGTCTATCAAATACGATTGAGGAGGAGTCCCTTCTCAGGGCATGAATTTACCATAAAACTTTACCAGACCATCCGGCTGGTATATTTCATTTTACAAAGGTGAAATTCTTTAATTATATTTAGAACTATATTGAACCAGACAAGTTCTAAATTCACCAGCCACGGGCTGCCGGGCTTGTGGCAATTTCGAGCCCTGCAAGTTCTGCATCTATAGTAAAGGAAATATTCATTATTTGTGAAGAGAGTAAAAACGTAAAACTTAGGAAAAACAGCATTATTATGACCCCAAAAGATACCTTGACGGAAGGTACCCACATACCAAATTTGAAAGATTCTGATCAGGTCCAACAGTTACTTTCCGGAAATGCAATTTTATCTCAGTCCACAGGTGGCGCCACGTATAGGCAGATGAGGATAAAAAATAATCCCAACCGAGATCCTGATCCCTTGACATTGGAAATAGAAAATGTTAAAGGGGAATGTTACCGCCGGACCTATGTAAACGTTAATATATACCTTGATACTATAAGAAATCGACTATATAGTTTTCCCCCCGATCTCCGAACTTCAAAACGGTAAATTTGGCGATTTAAACGCGTTCCTACCACGAGCCTGTCAAAGCGGTGACCTTTGACCCATGACGTCACAGAGTGAACCAGTCCGCCATAGCATTAGCATTAGCATACGTAAACAAGTAAAATCTGCTCCAATATTTTTCGATTTTTCGACTGTATTCTCGTACTTTGGAGGCATCATACCTCGTCGGTGTGTTGTTGGAGGGTGTAGCAACACGAATGGAAATGGATTCAAGTTGCACTCGTGGCCAAATGGGGAAAAAATCGGGGAGAAATTCGACGAAATTTGTGCAAAACACGTGGGAAAGCCAACGAAATGGTCTCGCATTTATTTCGCTCACTAGACTGACGACAGCTGTGCAACAACAGAGATGGCAAGAATGTGTGGATATCCCCCTATACTGAAAGAAGCTATTTCCAAGATCAAGACAAATAAATCTTTATCAGAAAGAGAAAATAGACAACCCCTCAGTCTGCCGGAGTGCGTGAGTTATACAGGGACGACCGACCTCGTGGACTCGGCAAGCGACAAACCGTTCCCGCAGACAAGCACTGTAAATCTCCCTGGATGTTTGGGCCCACACCGCTTCCATCGTCTCCTCTACCGAAGATTTAATCTTCCACTCTTGAAATTTTGCATCAGTCCCACGGAGTGATCGAACAGCCAATCCTGAATCCTACATCATATGTGTCTGTGTCTTACAGCTATTAACTGAACTGTAATAATCAATGTACTTTTAATCAACTTATTCCCGTATATAGGAAATTCACTTCTGGCACCAGCTTATCCTGATTATTTGGTGTCTTTTTGTATCTCCATGTGAGCACATACATTCTATTTTTTTTTTATACAATAAATTGAAATTGATCACCAGAAGAGTAACTGAAACTAACCGAAAGGTGTGAAGCAAACATTTTTTTATGGGCGGGTGTCCAAGAGGGAGAGTGAGAGAATTAAGGTTTAACGTCGCGCGTTCAGCAACAGGGTGTCCAAAAGAAATAAACTGGGCTTCTCCACAGGCGAGTTAGTTATTGTTTCAACATCAAATAGCTTCCTTTGGAATTTAAACTTTGTTTTCATTTGAGAGAACTTATCCACAGGTATGGATTAGCTCTCGTTTTAACATCAAATCGCTAACAATAATTGACAAACACATAATAAAATTAAGCACGTAAGCAATGTAAATAAGCCGGCCTGCGACGGTATAACAATCTGTCCGTCCCGTAAGAATTGAAAAATAATGAACCATACAATGTCAATAAACACACACATATAAAAATAAAGGCGTAAATAACTACATAGTATGCTCTTACAATAACAAATTATCTGTAGATTTTAAATGAATATATATATTATAGTGACATCCACAATAAGCCAAGCCGGCCTAGTTTCCTTTTTGCTATATTATTTAGAAGTTTTTTTTAGCACGGAAGAGTAAATTTACGATCCTGTGCATTATAATAACTGATTTATGCCTTAAAAAATGCCAGATAAAAGCAGAAATGTATAAATATTATTGTAAGATCCACAGATAGTTGTAATTTGGTGTATAAAGCATGTAATCAGTGTATTTAAACCGGCCTGCCACAGCCTGACACGGCCTGCCACCGGCTTGAAACAGGCCTGACATCAGGACGACCCAGTTTGACCCCAGATTCGCTTGTACATATGGCTCAAATCTATATGACTCGATAGATTCTCCTTCTCCTTTAGTTTCATGATCGCTTACTGCCTCTACATTCTATTCAGTTCCAAGACCTGTATAATCTCCAACGTGGTTAACGCTGAAATCGGAATCTGTGTCAGAGCTTGTACCGCTGTCTGTGTTATCCGCCATGTTTGACTCTGGCCGCTTCACTGTGTGACGTCACAGGGTAATCGCCGGGCGGATTTTCTGGGGGTAAAAATCAGGCACTTTGGAGCCGTATTTCAGGATATTGCATCATCGCTAAAATTTTGAAAATAATTCTAAAAAATAAAGCAGGCCACAGGGAACTGCTTTTTATTGGTTTTAGCCTTTCAAAAATTGTGATAACATTCCCCTTTAACTTGGCCTACAAGTGGCGCCATGAGCAGATCGACAAGAAAAACAATCCAAGCGAAACCTTCAGGTAACTTGGAAAGAACCCATTCAAGTTTTAAAAAGTTCTTGCCCGGAAACAAAATTTTAAATTTGCCCCCAGGTGGCGCCACCTATATGTGGATCGGCATGAAAAACAATGCCAAGCAATTGAGGCGAGGTACCTACACACCAAATTTGGAATGACTCGGTCCAGGTTTTCAAAAGTTATTGTCTGGAAACACTTTAACTTACATGTAGCTTTGAGGTGATGTCCGGAAATTGAATTTGAACTTTGCTCCCAAGTGTCGCCAGTGGGTGGATCAGCACAAAAAATTATGACATGGTCTTGTTACCTGTACCTCCTACCTAGATTTGTCACTGATATGTTCTTGAATTAATGTATCTATGTCAGTGGCTTTAAAATCTGCAGGGTCACTGTCTCTGTTAAATTCATTTGCGGGAGAAATCAAAATACATGTATATGTTCCAGGGCCTAAAATCACCATACAGTACAAAACTGAATAGCATGGCTGTAAACAAGAAACTGAATGCACTTTAGATGCAAATGGCTTCAGACTATATTGAACATATTCACCATGGTCCAGAAGGAAAATTTGCATGTAACAGAAAATGTAGATAAAACACAAGTATCCAGTCTCGGACAGAGCTTAAAAACAATAGGTGTCTTCCCCTAGACAGAGGAGCAATATAAACAACAAATTAGAAGTTGATTAACAAAGGCATTCGGAAGCTATCCGACGGAAAAGATTGAACAAAAGGGAAATTTTATTATAACCAGATTTGTAGATAAAAACCCAGTTCCCAGTTTCGGACTGCGCTGAAAACCAACAGGTGTCTACCCCTATAGGCAGGACCAATGTCCGCCACAAATTTGAAGTTGATTGACAAAGGCATTCAAAGTTAGCCAACAGAAACGAAAAGTAAGCGGAAGCAGAAGAAAGAAGAAAATGACAAACACATACATGTAAGGCATCCCTAGTTACTGAAACATAACTGCCGCAGTTTCCCTCGTTTCTGTACCGAATGCTCAGCCGTCAGTCTAACAACAACAAAACAAACATGAATTGCAAGCACCTAAAAGGTGCGCTGACCCCTCAGCCCGATGTTTTTTCTGGTCATGTAGGATATGGTTTGCGTGATATACATGTATGTACCATACATATGACATGTATGATAGACTTGAGTTGCATAACGCGAGCGCTGCGAGATTACAGCATGCATGAAAGTGTAGCTTGATCAGTGGCAAGAAAGATCATGCATCAGCAAGTATGATAACAGGTTATTGGCATAGAAACACACTGATTGACATATGCCCACCATTATCATTATTATTTGGAGGGGGGGGGGAATAAGCTCGAGGTACGCGAACAGGTTCAAAATTTATGTGGGTCCGGCCAGAAATAGGCTATCCTGACCTAGTTTTATAGCATAGCAGGAAGGTATATCAATTCTAATATCATATTCTATAACACTTGTGTCAATAACATCAAACTAACTGTGCATTTATTACACGTTTTAGCATGGTTATGTGAAATCAGCACAAGTCAAGTGCAGGTGATCATTGGGAAATTCCATTTCACAAGTTGGAATAGGAAAGGGACGTCTGCTTTCATACAACAGGGCTCGAAATTCCCACAAGCCCGGTAGCCCGTGGCTGGTGAATTTAGAACTTGGCTGGCTGAATTTAATTCTAGAACTAGCTGCAGCCCAACTGGCTTGTTATAATTCAAGAATTTTAGCTTTGTATAATGAAATCTACCAGCCCGGTGGTCTAACAAAGTTTTATGGTAAATGCATGCCCTGTACAAGTAACAATCGTATAAAACAAACAAATAAATTACAAGATGAAATTCCTTCAAGTTTAACTGTTGTTTCCATCATGAAATTGATCAACAAAGCGACACAAATAGACATATATCCACGTAATTTCTACACAGCTGACGCAGCTAACGTTATCACTCCCCATTTGAGAGACCACATAAACTCGTCCACTGACATTGACACAATGCCAACCGAGATGGAAGCATCAGTGGATGAATGTTTTTCAAGAAAGGGGAGAAAGGTTGTAAAAGTTTAAAATATGTTTTCAATCGAGACTGCAATGTTATAAGTCCTATCTCAGATAGCATCAGTCCAGCATTTAAAATGTGCTCCGACGCCCCTGTTACACTCTGTGTAAAACCTGAGTTTGGAAAAATTGACCATAATATACAAGCCTATGTGCTTATGACAGAATGTACTGTCTGTCCCATTAAATATATCTGGGATGGATTATAGGATTTCATCACAAAATAAAGATGGTTGTACTCTGAAACTTGCATGCCAGGTCAAACTTACATTAACCAATTTTTCTCCCAAAGATGATCGCACAAAATCAAGTAGAACTCGTCATCGATCCTCTTTTGAGACGGGAATGTCTGGGTTGAAAATCAGTGCTGTTGTGCATCTGAGTCAACTGCAGCTGGAACTGGCAGGGGTGGCAATAATACTGTGTGCTTGCTCTCTGGTGTCAAACATAACACAGGCATTCCATTGAGGACTGGGAGACCAAGGATATGATATAAATCTACCAGTTTATTGCATATTTTCATGAAATGTTTATGAAGAAAAAGACAAATATACACCTCTATAATTCTATCAGCAGCTATAAGTTTGTCATCCAATTTTTTTTTTTTTTTTCTCATACTCGAGTTGTCGGGTCACCCATTGCAGGTTGTTGGGTAAATGATCCGGGACAACGACGCTTAAAAATAACACTGACAGACTAAGACAGTAGGCCAACCCAGGCGTGACTTGCCAGCTGTGGTGCAGTGAAATTTGCAGTTTCTTGAACCAATGAAAATAAGCTCCTTGACATAGATGCACGTGCAATCATGAAGTGCAGAGCAAAGTCTTGTTCTAAACAAGATGGCCATTTTCTGTCAATAAACTCTGGAGCATGTGTAACGTGTGATTTCAGTGGATTAAATCAGACCGTCGTCAAAGCGGAGGAATATTTATTATTAGGTTTGATTTTGCAGACTAATCAATGACAAGCACCTGTGATTTCCGGGGTCCATGACAAAACCCTCATGAGACAAAACACCACTGACAGTGGTTGACAAAGGTTTAGGGCCTATTTCATGACGCTGCGGTGAACTGTTTTGGTAAAATCCATTCTCAAATCAGCGGTTAAAATCTCCCGCTTCGAGCATCTTCACATATTTTATTTTCGATTTTTTCGATCGAACACCGCCCGCTGCCTACTTTCTCAAGCATAAGAGAACAAACAGCATTTTGGGAATATAGCACCATGTGATTTTTTCTTGTAGCACCAGTGGAAAATACCCATCGAGTTAAGAGTGGATTTACAGATAAACAACAACAACAACATATTTTATATTTATCGGTGCTTCCAGATCTGCGCGTTCACCGAGAGATCAACTTTAAGAGAACAGAATGAGCATGTCGGCAGTACCAGTTATTCTTGTTGTTGTTAGTTATTCGTTGTTTTATTGCAAAGAAAAAACAAAAACAAACACGTGCTTCACAATCACACTGACAGCGCAGTCAGTGGTTGACTCAAGGAAGTTAGAGGATGCTGAACCTCTTCAGCAGCAACAACAACAATTTAAGGAGGTCTGAGGGAAGAACTAGAAGAAGGTTTTCTCCGATAGTTATACGGGACATCAGCATAAACCACGGATTTATAAACTTTCCTCGACAACTGTCATCTTGCCGATTTCCCGCGGAAATCTTGCCGGTTTGTGGTTGTCGTTGTCGTTCCATGTCGTTCAGTTCAGTGTCGTTATCTTTCGGTGCCGGAAGTGAAACTGTCTTTTTCACATTATCACACGCACTTGGTATGATGTGGTGGAATATATTCCGATTTTACATCACGAATAATCGCCAGTGATAACATTCATCCAACTATTGTTTTATTCTAGAATATAAGTACTTTATTTGAATAATATAGTGTACTCTTTTCATGGAGATTTGGACTTAGTCTGTCAAAGATTTGACCTCTAAAACATATGTGTAAAAGCAGATATTTTCTGGGTCCTACTATTTACCGTCCAGACTCCAAGTCACACAAGTCCAAATTATTTAGGAAACACCTGATTGTGTCGTATATATAAAATGAATACGAAAATCAAACATGAACGATACAGTACAAGTTCATACCATCATGACATTGATAGTTTTCACAAAATCAGAAAAGCTATTCATCCCAGCCTTGGACGTAGTTCGGGGCAGCAAGGTTCACTTGGGCCAAAAATCTCTTCAAATCTGAAGTTGGAGTAGCTAAGTTGAACATAACATTAGTTAGCCACAACTGTTCCTATAAATAATGCCTTTGGTTGATAGTCACACGCTTCGTAATCGTTCATTGATCTCCGTGGATGATAACCTGTACCCACAGGTACTTCTATCTACCGTTCTATGTTCCACCCCCAACCATAGTCTCTATCAAGGTCTCGCAACTTTTTTCGAGAAAATGGCGCCAAGTTCAACCGATGGAAAAGACGTCTTCAGCCAGTCCAAATAAACACGTATCTGTCTTACCTCGCTGTCGGCAGCGCTCTGGTATAATCCAAAATGCTTATCTACGGCGATAAAATTACATTCGCTTCACTTTCCACGGTAAAAACATTACTTTAACGACGACCGCACAAACCGTTACAACCCGTACAGGCGGAAGTGCTATTCTATTCAAGCGCAAACTCCGAACAGCGCATGTCAGCTGAACGACTGTCGTCTGGCTGACATGCGCTGTTCGGAGTTTGCGCTTAAACAGAATAGCACTTCCGCCTGTACGGGTTGTAACGGTTTGTGCGGTCGCCACCTGTAAAACTTCAATTTCCAACAAAGGTACCTCCGATAAAAACTCGAAACAAAAGGGGAAATAGGCTTTGACATTTGACATGCACATATCTCGATCTTGTCCTGGCCAAAACCCTTCGCGAAGTGAGATGCGATTGGCCTGTTAGAACACAACGGGCACGATCACTGGTTCATCATCTGTTGCAGGGAAATTAACGAGCATGTGTTCTCTCTGGGCAGGCAGTTTGCACTCACGAGAGCAGCAGGAGACCAGCTGTGACCTGCAGCCGAAGCTCCATGTTTTGCTTGAGCGATTTTCTTGTTGAACATTTCTTGTAACATCTCTTTAGTGATGGCAAATAATCTGAAGAGAAACGAAGTGGAGTTGAAAACCTTCAACAAACCGTCGAAAAAATTTCTTGGTACCAATTTCGTAATGAAGAGTACTATCTTGAAGGAAAGGCCCATGGAATATCCATTCTTGTACATTCTGGGTCTGAGATGAACGGGGGGTGGGGGGGGCTGTAGACCGCAGTGTTAGTTGTCCTATCTTAAATGGCATCAGTCCAGCATTTAACATGGCTGAAATAGAGTTCAGCACCCCCCCCCCCCACACACACAAACACACACTTTCAGATGTGCTCCGAGGACCATGTTCTATTGAACTTTACATGCACAGTTGAAAATTCACCTGCATTTGTGCACTCCTAATTTCGAACCCTGTAGCTGGAAGACTTAATTGAAGAAAGGCAAATTTTCAGTCCAGTACCCGAGATCTTTTTAACATGTATGTTAGAAAAGTATGCCAAAACTATGCATTATTCTGTCGTTTAAACCAGTGACAAGTTGACAAAATTTGGAACACTGAAAGTTCAACCCTCTGTCTAATTAGATCAGAGAACATTCTCAAAATCATGGCAAAGTTCAAAAGAGTGTGGGTTGATCATCGCGAAGTGTATCATTGTTGGATTGGATCACTTTTGGACCAGTGACTGTACACATCCACAAAAAGTTGAACTGGTGAACAGAATATTTGTCCATAGCGACTAAAGCAATAAAATTATTTGTGTAAATCAATGTGAAATTATACATAGCTCTCCAAACTGGATTCCACTGGAATATTTTTAACTCCCGTCAATTCATCTTATCTTACGGCATCATATGTCCATACATCTGCTTTTCTTCAGAAATATCTTTGAAGAAATGTTGCAAGGGAATACTCTTACTATTTCTGACAGTAACTCTGAATACTAAAATACACAACCACCAACATCTTTGTCGCACAAACTTGAAATTTTCAAGATAAAAAAAACTGATGTACAACTTTCAACCTCACTCTTGTTTGAAACACTTGTTCAGAATGACAAATTGAATCCCATAGCTAACAGATATTGGGCGATTGATCGGCCTATTCATCATGTAAGGAAAACACTGAAGGTGACTCCATGTAGGGAACCATGTTAAACCTGGAAAAGCTACCCAACACGGTGTTCCCGGTTTGAAGATGCTTACATGACGAACTTCCTGATTGATCGCACCTTCAAATTGTGGACAAAAATACTTGCACAACTAAAGGGGGGCAACTCTGTAAAATTCATTAAAATAAGAGTTACCTGCCTTGATTTGATCATTTTTGATGCAGCTGTTTTTTCCCACTCCGGTAAAAGAAGAGGCGGCAGTTTGAAACGGACACGAAAATCCTTGATCACCATAATTCTAATTTGTTTTGCCAAATAAATAGTTGGTGAAAGTGAGTCCGTGGGAACTTTATTATTTTAACACGAAACTCTTCACCATGTTCATCTCCTGATATCTGTATATGAAGAGGGGAGATCTCATTCTGATTTTGCTGGGTGTTTATTAAAATGACGCATGCTTATTTTCAAACTTGCTGGCTGTGGTGTCGCTGTTGAACTGACAATTTGTGTTCTGTGTTACAGTTAGACGAAGATGGGGGCGTACAAGTACATGCAAGAGTTATACAGGAAGAAACAGAGTGATGTTCTGAGATTCCTGCTCCGTATCCGCTGTTGGCAGTATCGCCAGCTGTCCTCAGTACACAGAGCCCCTCGCCCATCTCGTCCTGACAAGGCCAGGCGACTAGGCTACAGAGCTAAGCAAGGTCAGATATATATAAAGTAATACAACTGCAGGCCATGCTGGCAATCCCTGTAAACACTTTACCTGCAGAGTTCTTAAAATCCTGGAATTTGAGAATTAATTTTTCTGGCCTGAAATTTTGTGTCTGATCATAGAATTGTGTTTCTGGTCATGGAATTTTGTTGAAGGTCACGGATAACTGTCCATATGAACTTCCATGGTCCATACATTTCATGACCTCATTGATTTGATTAAAATAGTTTTCATCTATATTTATTAAATCTTTTTAATCCTTGCATTCAGATATTGGTCAATTGTCAACAATGTCCTTGAAAGGTGTGGAATTTGTCCATAAAAGGTCATGAGAAGTCATGGAATTTGTCCATAAAACGTCCTGGAAAGTCATGGAATTTGTATATAGAAGGTCCTGCAAAATCTTGGAATTTCAGTTCTCTGATAGGTGCAAGAACCTTGACCTGCACTCAATTCAAAGTATTCAAATAAGTTGGAGAGCTTTTTAATTATATGACTTTGGTATACATGTAGTCCTTCGCTAGACTATAAAAGTCAGGAGGGGCCATAGATTGTATCATATCTTTGATTGGTTGTCCTTGGTTTTCAGGGTATGTTATTTACCGTGTGCGAGTTCGCCGTGGTGGTCGCAAGCGCCCAGTCCCAAAAGGAGCTACCTATGGCAAGCCAGTCAACCAGGGAGTTAATCAACTTAAATTTCAGAGATCACATCGTTCTATCGCAGAGGTAAATACACACAGTAGGATTGTCATTTGTTTGAAGTCCATGGTAGACGTGCTCTGTAACGATTCTGGTGAACAATTAGTTGACTAACGGAACAGGAGGGAGTATTTTGGATTGAACTGTATATAATTAGAAATGTACTATATGGCTCGGGTATCATGATTTTTATACGTCCATCGTATGATGAGGTCATATATTACGATAACACAAATTATGTGGTGGCGGAAAATGTCATAAAACATGAATTTCTGCCTTAATTAACTGTAAAAATTACTTGGATTAAATAAATATAACGTTTTGTTGTCGATGGTATTTTAATTAGTCCATAAAATGTTTCGTGATCGGCAGAGAGCGGTTCTGGAGTTCACTTAATTTTGCAGACGCGATGGTCGCCGTGGAAAATGGCGACGCTTTTTTAAAAGTCCTTGTCTTGCATGATCTCTTAGGATGTGAGCCAGTTCGTTTTGCCCTTTCAATTTGGTCTTAAAATTTTCGTAATTTCTCACAGAATATCGCAAGGGTACCAGCTTTATTAAAACGTACAACATATTTTTCGTCTCCCGTTTTGCGGCGATTTTGCGTGACCTCGAAAGCTGTCTCCGGTGAGAATGACCGAGCTGGTAGTGGCAGTCCGTTATTTGAATGTTCGTGTCACTGTTCTGGCTGATATATGAATAAAAATTGTACTGGCTCATGTCGAAATCCCGAACTTACTTAGACTTGTACATCCCCCGAAGCGCATAACGTCTTGTTGTTCGACGTAACCAGGGGTAACGAGGTCATGCCGACAGAGGGCGTCTCACGTCTAAAATGGCGGCGCCCTTTTGATAGCGTCGTTTGGGGTTGAATGCTGGCGAAAAACGATCTATTTTGCTATAAATTTTGCGCTATTGTTACTGTTTAATGTATGAATTAATATGTGATATGTCAGAATGTAATACAATGTCAAGTTACATGACCTCGAAGAACGTCAATCTCTCGCAAGTCATCTTGTGGTTCACCATGGAATTCTCCTTACCACGTCCTGCTGGTACAGCATGCGGTCGCCGTTTTTGCGGGTGATGAGAAAACAGCTCCAGTCACGTTAGTAGTAATCTCCCTTGAATTGAACTTGGAAGCATGGACTAAACTTGCGATTTGAAACAAATCATTGAAATGTTTAATTATTTTCACCAGAATAATATTTCCTAAAATGTTTTGATTAAAAAAAAAAATAGCATATAAAATAGTCGTGATGAAGTAAGTTTTATCAATCTGTGTCACTTTATTTTATTTTGCAACAACAACAACAACTTTGATTCCATTCACTCAAATGTTTTTCCTTCTGGCTGACAATGGTGCTTCATCTTCTTACAAAAGGATAAACAAAAGGAAATGCTGGATCTTCAACTGATTTGATTTTAAAAAATTATCCATTTTGTTTAAAACTTATTTCTTATTAGAAAATTAGGATATACATCATCAAATAAAATAAATGTTCCATACCGAGTAAGAAATTTATGGAAATTAACTCATTAATGAATGTCAGTGGGCAAAGATAATTATGTGGTTCAGGTTGTCCATGGGTCTAATCTTTTTCTCAAGTTCACATTTAGAAATACTGGTGACATTTGACACATGTTTCAATGCAGATACCCCGGTACCATAGTAAAACGGTGTTCCATTATGCAAATTTATGCAAATTAGGCAGCTAAATATTGCCGCGATGTCAACAAAATGACCACCAGCAGATCTAGCATGTTCAAAAACCCCTGACTACCAAATTTTATTAAAATTGTCCTGAAATTAAAAGAAAGGAACAAGTTTTTGCAAAAATTTACTTATAATTGTGTACCATTTTACCCATTAGGCTCCCATTGTTTTAACATAGACTGATTTCCAATAAACCGCTGAAATAAAATAACTTCAAAAATCTGCATAAAATCAAGTTTTGATTCGTTTCTGAAAATTTAAAAAGCATTGAACTTTAAAAAATGCCCTCTATGAAATCAAATCTAAACTAATCCAAAATAAATTAGGTGAAAAAAATGTTGGGGTCTTAGCTGTGGGATATCTTCAGTTCCTGGTCCTGAATTGGTACCAAATTATGAGTATACCTTGCCCAAAAAGGAACCATATTCATTTTGAGGTCAAATGTCACTCCCTGAAAATCACTAAATCTTTTATGTTCACGCTATACTGGCAATTCAGAGATGTGGATTGTGATGCTGAAGAAGCCAATTGATTAGTTATGCCTATTGAGGCCTGATAAAACAAATTGAATACTTTAAAGGTTATACAAAATGGTCTCAAAATCTGCTACTTTTTTGTGCTAAATTGTTGTAGAGGTGATTATATAGATTCGTTTTACATTTTTGTATGTTTTCAAACTGCCCAAGGTTGGAAATAGCAGTAGTAAAGTGCGACAATTTCACGCCTCTTTCAAAACGGCGAAAGCTGTGACCGCTTGACCTGTGACATCACAACCTGATTACGATATCGCTCAAATGCCTGTTGTGACGTCAAAATGTCAGCGACATTACGCTAGAACTCCCACAGTTGGGTGAATCTTTCGTAACAACGCCCGACGTCATAGACTATGACGTTTACGGCGCAATCGTAATAAGGTTGTGACGTCATGCACCAGAGGTCATGGCTCCAATACGTTTTCTCCCACATGTGTGCTATTCGTCTCCTAAAACCCACTTCGACGACATTATTCAAGAAAAAAATACTAATTTGTTGTTTGGAACACTACTGGGTATGTTTTAATGCAAAGTAGTTTAGAGTCATTTGGTATAACCTTTAACTTTACCACCCATCCTGATTCCCTCCATCCCGATAAGTATCTCCATACTTGGGGGGGGGAAACATACATTTCTTCTATACAATTTAGTGGTGTCTGATCCGGGCTGCTCCAGAAATGGAGTTGGGGGGGGGAGACAATTCAAGTCGATGGTATACAAGTGGTGGGTGTATTAGTCTTCCAACACCCCTGCTCATTGTAAGAACTTGAGGGCCTCTTAAGGGCTCCGCAGACAGCTTGTTGTTTGAGGTGACTAACTGGGGCATCTGTGAGGTCCCGAGTGTAGAAGGAATACTGTGCGGTTATGTATGTGAAAAGTAATGGGACCCAACATTATGGTTGTTGAAAGTGACACTAAATCACAATCACTCGCTCACTCAGTATTCCAACATTAGAGACGAGGAAAAATGGTAGATCGGTGGTTGGGGTCAGAAAAAGTTGTCTTCCCTCTGGACCTCATTCATGAATGGGATTGGTACCATTCCATGCATGTACCTTTCAATTCAGTGTCACTTTGTTATGAATTGGATAGATATGCATTAACAATCCCCTTTTATTTTCCAGGAACGTGTTGGTCGTAAGTGCCAGGCCTTGCGAGTGTTGAACTCTTATTGGGTGGCTCAAGACTCCACGTATAAGTTTTATGAGATAGTCCTGGTCGATCCTTTCCATAAGGCGATTAGACGCGACCCTAAGATAAACTGGCTATGCAAAGCAATGCATAAGCACAGAGAGCTGCGCGGTCTGACCTCGGCTGGTAAGAGCTCGCGTGGTCTGGGCAAAGGTCATCTCTTCAACAAGACTACTGGTGGTTCGCGTCGCGCCAACTGGAAGCGCAACAATACAGTACAGATGAGGAGAAAGCGTTGATAAGGACAATGGAAGACTTTATCATTAGTATCAGATGTATTCATTTGTCATTCACTTGATTACAATCTGAAATACACAAGTTGTGTTGAATTGAATTTATGTTGTCTTGGTTGTCGGGCCGTCTCAGTTTGTCACGAGTGGAATTGTCATATTACACTCCTTAAAGGTGAAATACAAAGGTTTTTAGATTGTCATATTTATATTTTATATTGGTTTGATAATGATAAAAATATCAGTGAATCTACTTCTCTTGGTTTAATTGGAAGTATTTTGTCTTTAGAAGCTTTAAAAAGTTGATACCCCAAGATCGGCTGAATTCTGATTTGCAAACCGTCGTCGCTTATCTTATGACGTCATGTCAGACCAGCCTCTCGAAGACTGAACGTTACAAGTATTGACGTCCAACCAGGTGGTCAGAAGTGACGTCACAAACCAGCGTCAAACAAGGGCAGATAAGCGATACGGATGTCATTTCTGAAATCAGCCGGGCTTGAGATACCAAATGTGAACTTTCCTAAAGCTAGTTAGAGACAAAATACTTCAAATAAATCCAAATGATGCAGGTAGACTGATAGCGCGATCATTAACTACCCATGAAGAATATAAAAAGAAAAATATGAAAACCTTTGCATTTCACCTTTAACCACTATTAAGTTTGATGGAGTCCGCTCTTTTACTTGGGCGTATAATGCATTCCTAAGTTAAGCATCAAAATCCAAGATGGCTGCCATCACCATGGCAACCGATACATATATATATATCTTTGTGCAAATGTTTTTTCAAATACTTTTGATCATATATCCAATATATATATATATATAAATCTTTGAGATAACTTAATTTTTGAAAGAACTAAAAAAATTTACGGACGACCCCCTTCAAGGTTCTACCAAATCCTCCTGCACACTGTGCATAAAAAGTTGATATTTTTTTCTACGAAAAAATGTCCTCAAATTGGAACACAATAAAACAGATGTGAGGAAAAACTTATTGAAGACGTAACATTTGACCCATGATGTCTGAATACCATCACATCGTATAATATCAACGATTTGGTTGTCGGACATCCTTTTGTGACAAACGTTGCACAACAACTGGGTATGATATTATCATGACATCAACAAAGGCATTATGTTTTAGCTTTGTGACGTTTTTGGCGTAACAAGGGAAATGTTACTTAGACCATTCACTACAATTGCTATGAACGATAGTAATCAAGACTACTACGTCATGGGTCAGCAGGTCACGGCCTTCGCAGTTTCCAAACGTGTGGTAATGGCGGCTTTCATCAAGTTTTCTTAAAACTTGGACCATTCCCAAAAACAGTAAACCACTATTAAATATCAAATTGAACATCTTAAAACTATTTAGCATCAAAAATGTATGGTAGAACCATTGCATCAATGTTGTTCCAAGTCTGGTGGATAGAGACTAGTACTTTTGCACGTCTTGGACGCTAGAGGCGCTTTGTGCTCTGCTTGGTTCATGCAACTTCATACACCCTAGAGGAAAACTAAATCTACTTAACCAAAAAAAAAATTCTAAACCAAATGTTAAACGGTTTCTCTTCAGAATACTGTTTATAGCATCAGATCTGACATTCAAGATTCTGCCGTCGTCCATAAAAGAAGTCCGCATAAATAAGCGAAAGCCCTATTTCGTACGACAGTTGGTACCAATTCCAAATGTGTGTGAAATAAGAATAAGAACATGGTTTCAAACAAGAGAGAAGAGGTAAACAGTTTTCAATAATGTCCTATTCAGTGACCATCAGTCTATCCAAATGAAGTCGTTTTCAGCAATGGCATTCAGCAAAGCCATTGCAAAAGCTCCCGTAGCCTGACCAGACAATGGCAAAAATATGCTGTCACAAAAAATGATAAATGAATGAATAAACGAGCCTAATCTAAAAATCAGAACGGTTAAGCACAACATTGATGTTACCTGCCTGTGTTGGCAACCACAACTTGAGATCAAAATACTCACTGGAAAAGTGTTAAGCTTTTATTCTCCGAACTAAATGCAAGAATCATTTGGCTTGTTCTATTTTCATTATGACATAACCATTAGTTTTGCCTATCAAGTGGATCATGTGCAAATGGAGTACCCGAGTACTCGCGTTTTATGGCAGGCAGAATGAGGGTATCCGATTGAAAGAAATGATTCCGGATATTGAAGAATGGGAGCATGATTTGACAATCAACTTCGTAGATGATTTTCGGTACTAAATATACATTCAAGATGGGATGACCTTTAGACCAATAAAAGTGATCATGATTCAGAAAGTTGGCCTATTCGTCCCTGTTGATGAACAAAACCATGTACATACCCCTGTCAAGTATTCACGATCACTCCCATAGCATGATAGAAACAGTTTTTGGCCTTTTTCGCTTTGGATCTTGTCATTTATAAAATTATTGAAAGCCGTTGTCAAAGATATCGTTTACAATGAATGATCAACCATTTTGGCAGTTTTTGCGAGTTTATTTAATTTCAAAAATTGAGTTTGATTAAAAAAAGGTGGCAGTAGAACTCCTGTAGTTGGGAAAAATGCCATCGCAGATAATTTTTGCGATGGCATTTCAGTGCCGTGGCAGAATTTTGCTAATAACAAGGGCTGGTGTAGGACATTTATCACAGAATTTGAGAAAATTTGAATAGCGACATTCGATGGTACAGGCCTGTTTGATAAGCTTCTGCAGTAATATTCTCTGGTGTTGATTAAAATCGTCTTGACTGCATATGATCTAACACATGCCACCAGGCGAGATATGTATATACCGTGTCATGGATGTCTAAATACTTTGCAGTCCATATTTGGATAGCACCACTGTGCCCTCGTATGAGATGTTCGAAATGCAAGTATGATTTGGCAATTTGAACCAATTACCAGGCCTAAAAAGAATACCTTGTGCCCCCAGCTATACATATAGAATCTACCCGCCCATTCCCCTTTCCTGGTAAGCAGGTTATGATAAACGAACAATAAGTTTAGTGAGCCATAGCCTCGCATTCTTGTTGGCTAGTTTGGTACAATACCCTGCCACATTATGAACCTGTATATTCAATTCACTTGTGAGACTCTATGCAGAAAACCACAATGCACTGGTGGTAGGGAAGTGAGAGATGAGCGAAACTGATTATCTGCAAGAACACGAGAGATTCATTATGACGGCACTGGGGTCCACTGAACACATCCGGTGTGATAATAGGGAAAGTTTGTCGTGTAGATGATGCTGAGCCGTCGATGATGGCGGCCTTTGGTAAAGAGTTGGGTGACCCGCGCATCCGCCATGAGATCATCCAGAACCACCAAGGTGTCCGGTTCCAAATCGGCCAGGTTATCTTCAAATCAGAAACACCGTCTGCAATACACCTGGTCCGGTAGCTTTTCCAGGTTTACTCTTTGCCCCATGAAGGCTTACTACCATTGCCCCATGGTGACGCCATTTGACGCCCCTTCCTAATCCATGATGACGCCATTTGACGCTTTATGTAACAAATTAATCAATTAACCTCACTCAATAATATTTTATTTCAGGAAATATTAAACTTGTTAAATTATTGGTCACCGTGAAAGTAATGAAAAAAATTAATAAACTTCTGGCTCCAGCCCTCCAATAGATTTGTACCCAACAATTTACAGGTGATCACTGGAAAAGATCATGGGGCAGCCTAGAAAAGCCTGTCAAATGGCGTCATGGGGCAAAGAGTTTTAACAAGGTTCCCTACATGTAGTCACCT
>JAVTVY010001796.1:0-34955 GCA_036873755.1 Hanleya hanleyi | reverse complement strand
CTTGTAGATAAATAATGGTCTGGTATTATTGTTTGACACTTGTAGATAAATAATGGTCTGGTATTATTGTTTGACACTTGTAGATAAATAATGGTCTGGTATTATTGTTTGACACTTGTAGATAAATAATGGTCTGGTATTATTGTTTGACACTTGTAGATAAATAATGGTCTGGTATTATTGTTTGACACTTGTAGATAAAGTTGACAGTGCATTTGGGGTCAATGACCAATTCCCACTATAGTTCAAGTTAATCCCTGGATAACTTGCTCGGGTGTCAGCGACGCTGGTGCACAGAATGTGGGCCACTATGATCTTCGGGTTGTTTTCTTGATCTCTCCCCTATGCTCATAACATTGAGCAGGTTTTTCAACTATTGATGACTGGTGTAAATACATGTATGATAATATGGATAAAATATTCCTCCCATTCCAAGAAAGGACAAACAAGCTTAAACATTCATGATCACCCTGCCAAACTCGGGTCGAAAATATACAAGTTATCATCAGTTGAAGAAATTGCTCCATGTTATAAACATAGAGGAGAGGTCAAGAGAACAATCCGAGGGTCACGGTGGCCCACATGTTGTGCACCAGTGTTGCCTACACCGGGGTAGTACAACATTGTCCAAGGATTAACTTGAACTATAATGGCAATTGGCCATTAACAGAGTTAAGCCCAATTTAAAATACAACTGAAATAATTTACAAAATAAATGTAAATATGAATACTCATATTTCTTCTATCAATGAGCCATTGGCAAGAAAGCATCCAAACAACTTACAAGGGCTGGAAAAAATTGGTTTGTCAGCTTTTTGGGTATAAAGAGCTCAATGGCAGCATCACACAAGAAGAAAAGGGGAGAGGCTGTACATCCTGTGTAGGACCATATCCTGTCCCAAGAGGAACAACAATCATTGGCAACGGCATGCCTGGAAGACTGGCACTGTTTGCCACCTTGTTATATAATATGTTCCACTTATACACTTCAAAACACTTCTGAATCTGATTACACTGAACCGCAATACCTGGGTAAATGCATAAAGCTCAAATCTATTATTAATCTTCATGTTTAATCATTTACATGACCATGTAGTGCCCGACTTGAGTGGCAGTTTTTTGAGGTGTTAAACTGGCATACATGTAAATGTCCATGCACCTTAAAGATGAACCCAAATGAAAAATCAAATTTTGGTGTTGATTTCATCAGAACATGCCCAGTAGTTGCCAAGATATATCACCGCTGAAAGATTTCTTATGGTTATTCTCCTAATAATTGAATCACAGGAAATGCAGCAAAAATGACGTATATATGGAAACATTCTTAATGGCACCAGCTACAAAGTGTCACATTTTGTCATTATATGACTGTTCTTCAATTTGAATAAAGAAGGGGAATTTGACCTTTTCTCTGTGAACTTCCTGTGATTGAATTATTAGCGGAATCACAGATGCAAATGACCTCTGATGAGGTCACACAGTGAACTAGAAATAAGCAGTCTGACAATGATGACTTTATTTATTTGTACAGATTTTATTTATACGTACATAGCAGTGTAACTAATGTCACAGGACATACGAAGTAGGGTTTGATAAAATTTAAATGTGTACCTTCACCTAAGACATGTTTTTGCCGATTTCGAGGTTTCTAGGTCACCCAATTAGTTCAGAAATTTGATCAGGTCACATTGATCTTGACCCAATTAGGTCAGGTCACACTGACATTGACCTAATTAAGTGCATTTCCATGGTCTTAGGAGGCATTAGGACATGTTTTTGCCAATATCGAGGTTTATAGGTCACCTAAATACGTCAAATTAGGTCACTTTATTAGGTCATAAATTGGATCAGAAAGTAGGTCACATTAACCTTGACCCAATTGGGTCAGGTCAGACTGACAGTGACCTAATTAAGTGCATTTCCGTGGTCTTAAGCGATAATAGGATATGTTTTTGTCAATTTTGACGTTTATAAGTCACCTAAGTAGGTCAAATTTTCATCAAAAGTAGGTCACCTCAGAACTTGCTGGTGACAGTCCCCTAATGCACGTTCATGCCAAAAAGCAAGGTTCTAATGTCAACAGTTCTCATTATTTTGCCGGAGAAAGGATTCGGATGGACTCACCGACTGACTGACTGACTCACTCATTACTTACTGGACAATTTGCAAATGAGAGCCTACTTCACAGGAACTTAGGATACCGCCTTCAGCCTTTGACATGCACTTACGACAGAAATGTGTTTTAGTACTCAGCCAAAACTCTGACAGTTCCCCCACCTGATAATACAATACCCAGCCGATTTTAAAATTAATCCTATCCAATGGCAATACTTAGGCTTACACCTCAACATGTACTATTCTAATGATGCAAGATATATTTACCTACCATATAATTTGAAATGATAATACACGTAGCACATTCTCTTCTTGGAATCCTACTAGACCTCTCCCAAGTGTTACTACCTGTACTACCTGCAAAAAGGTCATCTTCGCAAAAGACTAAAAAAGAAAACAGTAAAGTTTTCGTCAGTTGTTAGAGTTGTGTTATTGTCAGAAGAAATTTGAGATCCATTGATGGTGTAAATTAGGAATATTGTGCCATAACACATTTATTGATATGCAGTACATGTACACAATTGACTCGATTTGAAAAACTAGGTCAAGGTCACATTATCTTCATTGTCCTCCGCCGGACACAGGTGGGGGATTTCGAGATTTCGTCCGTCTGTCATTCAGTCAATCCATCGCACTTTCCTTGTGACTGCAATAACTCAAAAACTATTTGGCTGATTGACATCAACTTGTGCAGTGGATTGTTATGAATGAGAGGATGACTGAGATTGTTTTTCGGCAACCTGCGTAATCCAATATGGCCGCCGAGACCTCGACTATATCCAGCCATGCTACCTAAGCTTGTGACTGCAGTAACTGAACATGAGGGTGAGACTCACAAAACTCCTCGGCTTCCCCCAAGCAATTGAGAAATATGCCGAGAATGTGCAACATATTATGGCTATATTTATAAATCATTCACAATTGTCCTTTTTTACAGTATATCATTATTCTGTAAATTTAACAGATACAACAAGCAAATATCACAAAAGGGGGATAAATCTGTAAAATAAAGACCAATGCAAATAATTTTTTGTAGGCTTCTACAATACAAGTACATGTAGATAAATAAATTGGTAGCTTCAGATATAACTGGTTAATACATTCAAACATTTCCAAGAATATTACACCCAGAAAGGGGCATTACTCCATATAAACTAAGAGCTGTGATGATGATTTTTTTGTACGCTTCTAGAATACAACTAGATAGGTAAGTTTTCAGAATTTAGTAGATGTACTGAACACGGATTTGCAGATATAACTTGTACACTCAAATATATAGCATTAAATCAGAGATTATTAGATCCGAAAAGGGGCATAAATCCATAAAAATATGGCTGGGACGACTAATTTTTTTTGTAGGCATTTAGAATACAAATAGAAGAAAAAGTTTCATCATAATGTTCTAGCTGTACCAGACAATTAGATATAACTGGCTACATTCAAGCATGTATCCCAAAATCAGATACTATTGCACCTGAAAGGGGTGTAACTCTGTAAAATAAGGGCCGATATGACTAATTTTCTGTTGACTTCTAGAATACAACTACATAAATAAGTTTCCAAAATGTAATAGCTGTATCAAACACAGTTCTGCAGATATAGTTGATTACATTCAAGGACATATCACAAAAAAAGAAATTAATAATCTGTAAAGGAGTAAAACCCTAAAATCAGGGCCGGGCGGAGCCATTTTCGATAGGTGTACCTAGTTCCCCAAAAATTTAGTATGACTAAGCGGGTGGTTGGTGTGTTTTTTGTGTGTTTTATTTGCAACTTGCATAATCCAATATGGCCTCCATGAACTTGACCCCTATTGAAACATGCTACAAAAGCTTGTGACTGCAGCTGTGCATCTGAAAACCCTCAGCTCTGGGTGCCAGTCATTCATTCATCGTGTATTTAATTTGAACCATACTGCTTGAAGATGTCAGGAACACCAAGCACTCAAGTGACAAATATACAGATTATTGATCGAGTTGCACAGCCCAGTGAAAATGCTTCAAGTTTGAATTGTTTTTATTTGATCAGAATTGTAATGAATGTAGGCGTGCAGGGACATCTAGACTAAAACAACACCACACGGTTCAGTCCAAGAGCATGGAGAAGGTATCCTCCAGATGTTCCATCCCAGGATTTGATCCTCAGAGTCGGAAAGGCTACCTTTAATGTTCCAAGAGTTATTGTACTGACAGAATTGAAAATACTTTTGCTGTAATGGTGAAGATGGATCATCTTTAATACACATTGTTTCATTGCTAGATGCACATAAAGACATTAGGGATGCACATAAAGACGTTAGGATTTGGATGGAGTATGTGTCTTATAAGTTAAAATAGATAGTGTGATAACAAAGGCCAAGTTCAGTCAAAAAATAAATGGTTCTGTAAGCAAGCACCTGTTATGTTTATTTAAATATAGGAAGGAGATTCATACAGGAGTAGATTGCGGTATTGATATACGGGCATTTTTTTTTATCTACGATAGTGGTTTGATTTTTCCAGGATCATAGAATTGTTGTATCACACCATCTAGCCGGATGCAACATGGTTTATGGAAGGCAACTTTGCTATGACCTCCAATCAGTTTCTTCACCTGTATGTCATCCGTAGTTAGACATTTTTACCTTCCAAAATATCTCAATAGTAACAAAATTTTGAGTACATTTTTTTCTTTTTGTATTTTTTTTCTAATTCCACTACAAAAAACAGCATTTAAAAAAAAAATAATTTATCAAAAATATTCTCAACACATTTTCTGTCACAGTTGTTAGAATTTTCCTTTACATGTATTTGTCTGATATTCCCCAATCAAAATATTTAGTTGTGGGCTCGTGTTCATAAGCGCGCCTGTTCTGCGCCCATTTGTCCAGTGGAGTTTTTTTTTTTTTTTTTTTTCGTTCATAGTTTATTCATAGTGCAAATTTTTCCATGAACCAAGTGTACAAGTCGCACAGGGACTAAACGCGTTGTTATCTGTATGCGATCCTTCTTCGTGATCATTATCAGTGGTCACTATGTCCTTAGTTCAGTATGAACAACACAATATTGCACTTTGGCATATGTACTCTATGGTGAAGGACCATCGCCACGTGATGCACAGTTATTTTTTCCAGACAACAACAACAACAGTTTTTGTCTGTATCATAATCCGAGCTTACAATGACCCTTCACCCCAGACGACGGATAATTTCCGAGAAATTGTCCGGCTAGACTGTTTCACAGATCACGATTGAAGCATGGGAAGGTATATTATTCCAGTCGCCCCCCCCACACCCCCCCAAATAGAGAAAAAAGAACTAGAGCCTATACGTTTTTTTATATATCGATGTCTGGGAATCATAGAAATGATTGGTATTGATTGTTATTTGTCATGCCTGTGATCATCAGCACACATCTGAACTTCACCGCGGTATTTCGGCAAAACCTAA
The DNA here is from genome assembly GCA_036873755.1 of Hanleya hanleyi. Classification (NCBI taxonomy): domain Eukaryota; kingdom Metazoa; phylum Mollusca; class Polyplacophora; order Lepidopleurida; family Hanleyidae; genus Hanleya; species Hanleya hanleyi. The sequence goes on along the minus strand of JAVTVY010001796.1, from coordinate 29,413 downwards.
ATGGTCAAGTATTGTCAAATGCCAAATACAAGAACATATTAATATTCCTTCATACAGATTCCTTTCAGGTGGAAATATTTTTCATGAATGAAGAAAAATGTCAAGAAGGTGATGAAGTAAACCTTTGTTCTCCAGTTCATGAACAGATATACCGTCCATAAATGACGCCTTCCCCAGATAAATTAGTAAATGCATGCTTTCTATTTCTCAACTGTTTAACTGAATGTAACTGTTTCAGACATGCATCAAACAGGGGAGACAACTCCACGGGATGAATGTTATATACATGTAGGGGAGACATCTCTGAATAGTCCAACCTCATAGTATAGTCAGAACTAGATTCAGTTTGGGGGGACTGTGACCTTGCCCTTTGAGTGTGTGAGTGAGTGAATAGAATTTAACGTCGCTCTCAACAATATTTCAGCTTTATCGCGATGAACCAACTAAGCACCACCAAGCCAAGATGCGTTCCTGCTCCTTCAAAGAAGAAATCTTTTAAGCAGCATGAGACTAGACACCCTCCATTCACTCTATAAAACACTGAGGACAGCACACAAGACACTTGACTTTTGACCGCAAATGAATAAGGTTACTCTTTGCCTTGCCGGTAATGTATATCCAAAGTTTGATACCAATCCATACCTTGGAACTACAGATATCGCACAGACAACAACTGTTAATGGATTAATGGATGGATAGATAGACAGTGACATCTACTGGCAAATTTTTTATAAGCATATGCACGATTCTCGTGTTTTGAACATTTTGGAAATCCTTCAAAAACAATTTAAAAAAAGTTTCGGGTCGCTACCACTTCTGTTCGGTCAGGTTACCGCGAATAAAGTATATTTTAATTTAGGCCTTATCGTCGAATTTATGACAAAAGAGATGATTACAATTTCAACATCGTAAACTATCCAATATTCCAGTGGGACCTGCATATGGCGTATACATATCTTGCCTAGTAGCATTTGCTAGATCCTGTGTTGAATGTGACGATTTTAACCAACGTCACAAAACATTATTGCAGAAACTTATAAAACAGGGCTATTCCAACAAGCGCATCCACTCAAAGTTTCTCAAATTTGGCGATACATATCGCATGCTGATAGCAAAATACGAGCGTAGGGTGCAAGATCTATGGCGTTACGTTTCATAACTTCTGTCTAATTCCGCTTAACCCGGGGCTAAGGGCCGTATGAACCCATGTACTTCAAGATCATCATGCTGTTCATATGAACAGTCACAATCAAAGCGTGACTGAGATACATGATTCTCTAGACTTTACAACGATTATTATGGATTAAGAATACTGATCAGCGATACCGATTTTATCATTTTGGAACATCATGATGTCTTGTCGGCATCATTGAACACTGTTGACTGCTTCTCTCTTGCAGAAAACTAGCCTATGTTTATGTATACTATGATTGTCCTTTTGAATTTGGTGCTAATACTGTTATATGGAATATGGAATAGGTTTTTGGATTATGGACGCGAATATTCTTCAATGGATGACGGTTGAATTAGGAATGACGGACTAGATGCTAGTAATTACCCCAATTTGGACACAACCTCTATTCAGTGCGGCAAAAAAATTTGGGGCAGAGGAAACGCACCCAAATTAGTGAAAATACGGATTCTGGCAACGTAGGTAAGCTTTTACTAAAATATGACGCTTAAATGACATAACTAAACTTTGATTATCAATACAAGACAAAATATATATATAGATATTCTTTTTTGTTTTTTTTCAGTCCTAACGTTTGGGTACAACGTTTAATATATCAAGGGGTAATCTGAAGCCCTGGTTACTATATCTTATGCGTGAAAAAGACAGGTTGGAATTTCAGTTGGTGCGGGCCACCATGACTATTTTGCTGGCTCCAAGGGGTTAAACTGGCTATTTCTTTACTCTCTGAACCATGTATACTTCTTCATAACCCATATTTGTTAAAAACAACAAGCTGAGGCCATTCCTACTATACTTTGGGGTGCCTTTAAATCATGAGAGGCTTTCTCATACCTACAGTGCAGAGAGTGAATATGGCTCGTGAATAAAGATCTCTGGCTACAGCCTTGGCATATGATCGAGAATGTTTACAAATATATTCCTCGCTGTCATGTTTGTTTGACTACACAAGACAACTTTTTTTCATAATGATTCACATTCAAAATTCTTTATAGAAGAGGGCTGGTCACCGTACAGGATTCGGATATGACACTTGATCAAGCTGTTGATAATTAACTCTTTACCATATTGTGAATTGATGAGAAAGGAATTTATGGCCAATATTACTCTGACTATGTTAAGTTTATTTCATCAGTCAAGGTACCTATTTCCTGTTAAAAACCTGTGCAGGATAGCTCAGTTCATAGTAGGCTCCATATTATGATGAAAGCCTACTTGTACATGTATATGATCAAAAATTTAGTCAGCAAAACAGAAATCTCCCCCACTGTGCTGTACATTGCTGTGTTAATTTGCTGAAGAAGGTCTCAAGGGCGAACACTCAAATTCATTTACCAAAATTCCCTTTTAAACACAGTGAAAACAAAGAAATGAGGAAAGTAAAGAGGTACATGTAATTGGGAATGCAGTATACAACACAAATACATTATTAATGACCAAACAAGCCATTTCATGTCAAAACAATTGTGAAATACACAGACAAAAAATCAACCAGCATTTTTCTCTTAAAGTCTCTGATTTAGTAGACGACAGTCTCTGGTCTAGCAGACGACATACTTTGAACTAGAAACTAGCAAACCCTCAAAAACAACAACTGAGCACTTAAAAAAACATCAAGACACATCTACTATATTTCGCTTATGTAAAAGAACAACAAAAATAATTCAAAAGACAAAAAAAAGGTTATCAAGAAGAAAAAGCTTCAGAACTATTTCTTTCAGCGCAAGAACTTTGTTTTGTGCAAGAGTAAAACGGGCACTTCCTGTTACAAGAGTTAAAACCCTCCTATATATATCTGGATGACCCTAACGGGTCTACATCGATATATAAAAAACAATGATAACACTTATCGGTACCATCGATGCTTATCTCTCGCATCATGGTGAATGACACTCGTCCGTCATCATTTTGCCGAGTCAGAGATAATCAAAGCTTCTCGGGAAAGTTTCCAATTATACTATCCGGAAGGCGAGTAGAGTTTCTTCCTTGAAAATTTAGTTTTTATGAAAGCGCACGTTTGTCTTCGTCGCATCTGTACCAGCGCGTAGCTGTAAGTAGGCCTACACGCGCGAATTTGGTACCCTCGAATAAAAAGACCCGGTGGAAGCGTTGTAAAGGATACACAACTTTTGTGACGTAACCCGCTCTGGAAACGGCCATCGTCAGTAACTGTTTGCCGACGCCGGTTTCGCTTCTATTTTTCTCTCAAACTCGGGAAATTCGATATCTCTTCACACCAAAAGTACACCATTGTCTCACAAATTTACCAAAGAGTTAATTAGACCAAAAATCCACGTAGGTTAGACTTTTGAATTTTGCGTGTCTGTCCATCTTTAAGGCTCAAAAGACTGTTCATGGAATTCTCTCAATCATACCGTTTCAAATTCTGTAATGTCCAATTAATCAACGTAAAGTTTATGAAACAATTCAGTTTGGGCATGAATATAAAGCCTCCCAGAAATGAATATTGAAAATATATTTGTTATAGCTAATACTATCATATATACAAAAAAAACAGCTATGAATTCTCTATTTTTTTTCGAGATATTAGATATTTAGCTCATGAATAAATAATGTGATACATTAAAATGATGCTTTCCGGTAATGAACGCCTCATATAAATGTAGCTACAAACATTTAAAAAGACAACCCAGATATACATGTAGGCACAAAAATGAGCTCCCCTCGCCGAACACCATCACCATTGCATTGTTACCTGCGGCACGCAGGTCTACGGGAGGCTCGCGTTGTTGTTGTTGTTGTTGTTCTTGTTCTTCTTCTTGTGACTTTTTGAAATGCGCATGCGCTAAGAGAGTGTGATCTCTGCCACACTTTTCTTTTCAACCTCCAATCTCACATGACAACACTGTATTCAAGCGCGTTTGAATTCATTTGCAACTATATTCGGTGGAATGAATTATTGCTTCGTTAATTTCCGGATTGGATTTATTATACATGAGAATAGTGTGAATAACGTCAAAGGACCTACGAAGTAGGGTAGGCATTAGGACTTCGGCACGCACGGAACTCTTGGACCCCCAGTTGAAATCCTGCCAATATTAAGATGGGCACGGCCCAAGTTAGAATCACCAGTGATTTTAATCAAAAATCACCAGAAATTTTCATCAAAAGTAGGTCAGCTCGAAACATGCTGGCAACAGTCCCCTAATGCATGCCCAGTGTGAATAACGTCACAGGACATAAGAAGTAGGGTAGGCATTAGGACTCCGACGCACGCTGAACTCTTGAGTTGAAATCCTGCCTATATTAAGATGGGCACGGCTCAAGTTAGATTCACCAGTGATTTTAATCAAAAATCACCAGAAATTTTCATCAAAAGTTGGTCAGCTCGAAACATGCTGGTAACAGTCCCCTAATGCACCTTCATGCCAAAAATCAAGGTTCTAATATCAACGATAACACTCAGATATACCATCTCTCTCAGATATAACATATATATAAATATTAATATTCATGTCACTGTTCCATTGTTTCTCTTGTTGTATTCCTCTTAAAATTTTGTACTCTGCCTTTGACTGGTGTTTGTACAATAAAATCTTGAATCTTGAATGCTTATTTTGCCGACGAAAGGATTCAGATGGACTCACTCATTACCGGACAATTTCAAATGGTAGCCCACTTCGAAGGGACAGAAATGACTATGTAGTATTTAATGAGTTAGACACCCCTGTGCGAACAATACCTCGCAGTCGTGCAGTTACATTTGGCAAATAGCTATTTTGAATGATTCTCTTCCGGAACACAGCCTCTCTATCCTCATTCTCGCAAGCCAGGGCCTTGATTCGCTGGTATTGATGTTCCCGTCCTCTTCCGTAAATTCAATACTTATGTGTATCAGCAGACAATGCGCAGAAACATATTGCATTTGACATCATTCTCTCAAGTCAGAGCCCATTTCTGCTAGAATTTACTGGTTCTATACAAAATTTACGTTACTTTGTCAATCAGTTTTACATATGGAATGACGTCATATATAGCAGATACTGGCCATGAAAACGATCTAGTTGACCTCGTGGCCAAAAGCTAGGGCCTTTGTTTTCCTGGAGGGGTTTTTGAGTTTGATTTTGATACTTAGATACCTTTCGCATTGACTTTAACTTGGCAGTCATTTTCGCGAATGCAACAATTTGATGTATCAAAAGATAATAACGAGAATTCGACATCATTCTCTTACACACAGACCTTGTTTAGTGAACTAGCCCCGAAACTTTGCACTTGAATCACCTTCGGAATGACTTAGTGACAAACATATTCGCGAATTGAGTATAGGAAGATATCCATAGATACTGCCTAGAAATGTTCTTGTTTGCAGAATTTGATTTTAAAGAAAAGAAATTAATAAAATTAGCAACCTTCGAAAAGGCTTGGCCGAACATGTCAGATGAGATGATATTTCCTAAGAATGAAATAGTTAATCATTTATATAGAAGAAGCAAACCATGTCTTGGTATTGACTTGCTGCGTGGAAAAGAGTGGCAAGGAATTTAGTTCGCAGATAGATGATAACGAACGTAAATGCAGAAACCTAAATAATTATTTTAATCGAATATCAAGACTGTAACAGGCCTCAATTTGAATAGTGAAAAAGTGTCATTATGCCTCTTGGACAGTTCGATAAAGCCGTAAATCCCATTCCGTAGTTTCAAAGATCGAAGTGATAGACCTGATACTAAATTTATTGAAAAATAACTTTGAAGGAAATAAAAAATTTCCATTTTGATCGGCAAATTAAGCGAGAAGGGAGACTGAAGAGCGCAGATTTTCGCGCTATGACTAAATCCTCGAAATTTGTTTGGATTTCCAAATATTTGAAAGCCTTTTTGATTTGCAAAAAGTAACGACTGAACCGAATGTTTTGAAACTTGGCATACACGATACTTGTACCAAAACATTGCCAAAGCGATCATGGTGAGTTCGCCTGTCAAATTGTCGGATTTTGAATGGGGAAAGTGAATATATATATATGGTATCAGAACTATTACGCAATCCCTACAATTGTGGGTTACAAGTTGAAAATTACTTCCCTTGGCATAAAAACACTGGCAGATGGCGCTTTTTTCTACAATTACCACTACCTCCGCTGATATGTCTTTCACTGTATTATTGCCACTGCCGCAGGTTTTGACTACAGTGTAGTCATTTCTCACTTGTTATATACGGGCCTTCAAAAACTCAGAACCCCCTCCCCCACAGATTCATGTATTAACATCTTTGTACCAGTATTTTATCTCAGTATGAACGTTTGTAGAGTATCCGATCTACAGGCGATCCGAATGTAGTCACTTGAAGACCAGTCGTTAATACGTTATATCTTGATCAGGTTCATAGGGGTTCTGTGTCTGGGTGTACCAAATACTGGGCGGTATGAATTAATGATAGTATCATGATGCCCTGAAATTTCTCAAACTACATCTTTGGGTAAAGCTCTTCCAGAAAATATTTTTAATAATCCGTATGACTACCGTGATGCTTTCACCGATTTTCTCATACTTTCACGGATAGGTATTTTTTTTGTCTGCAAATAAATGAAGATATATTCATCTCATGTGAAATGAAATAGTCTTGAACACGTTTACGCACAGCAAGAATCAAAGTACTTAAAGTACTGATGTCGGGTTTACTTGCATCAGAGGAGTTTATTAGTCCCATATTTGGGAAGAATGGTGATGTTCGCTTGACATAGGGAATCGTCCTCAAGCTGTTCGGTTTGAAGGGCCAAACTTTCACTTTTATCAAAGGGATATGAAATGGACCATTTTGTACAGCCTTCATGCTGAATTATAAGACCCGAAATAATGAAGGACTGCAGATGCACGAACACGGATTTATGGCTCACTAAAGTTGGTAAGTTGGCTTATTTTCGTATTTTTAGGCACTTTTCGGTGCGGATTTTCTCTTGTTACAAAAATAGGACACCTTTAACCAAAACCAATTTTAGCTATTTTGACCAACAAATAAGTCTAAATATGATTTTGGTTAAAGGTGTCATAATTTTGCAACGAGAATTTTGGAGAGAAAATGTCGACTGTAAATGCACCGAAAAGTGCAAAATACGGCAGGTTTGAACCACTGTAAGTCTGGTTGTGTTTGTCTGTAGGTCTTGATTATTCTTTATCTTTATCTATTCAAATGGTCAATTTGGTGCTTTTTAGCCAAAAATTAGCCCCACCAGCTGTGTGTATCAAAAACGCATTGAGGACGATTCCCTATCTAAAGTGAAGATCATCTTTGTGATCTTGCACTATATATGAATCATAACTTTTGTTGTAAGTTAGCTTACCAAAGATTGAAAAATGTTCAAAAATATTAAAATTCATATTCGTAATAATAATTCATAAAGTGCCATATAGTTATAGAACAACCTCAAGAATATGTGTGTAAAGTTTGTGTATCCTGTAATTTTTGTATGGCTCCGTAAAGGACCATCGCCGATATTGGACAGATCCACATTTGTTTGACACACCATGTACGTTGCTGTCCTCTCACCGTGACGGGACAACCACAGTTATAATCATCCAGTCTCAGCCAATGTTCACTAAATTTGCATTTTCCCGGCATCGGCAAAATTACCCCAAAGCTAAATTCCAAACCAACGAACAATGGCGACTGCAATTTGACCAGTTCAAATGGCGACTGTTCTGATACGTAAATTAGTACAGATGTCAAGAGCGTGAGCCAATCAGCTGTCGACATTATGACCTCGACCAATACACGTCACAGAATATGAATATTAATTCAGCGGAAACAGTCACGAGTTTAGTTCAACCAATGGACTACACAAAATATGTAAATGAGCTGTCTGACCTCGTTCCAATCTGGCGAAGGGTCACCAGCAAACACGTTTCACGGCTGTTTGGATTTTTATTCCGCAATAAATTTCGCTGAACTTCAGAGAATAACTGTTCCACTCATTTTCCCGGACTCTGTACATATATTTCCTCTGACTTTCCATGTCCTTTCAACGAAATTCCATTACTCTTAGCGCCTGGAATTGCATGGCTTGTGCGAGGCCTGTTGTGAATGCTGTAAGGGGCATCAAATGAAAACAGTCTCCGGGCAGGAGATCAAAACTACACATGTGCAGAAGAAAAAAGAAAAACTGAAAAGTGATACTAATGTAGGGTTTACCCTTGGTAAACCCGACAAAAACCACGAAAACGCTACTATTCTGTCAGATCCACAGGATCTTAACCTCAAATTTACTCGTGATCCTTGCTTGGGTGATTGGACATGATAATAGGGCCCAAATGACCCCAAAACGATCAGCTATGAAGTTGCGATGTTTTATCTCTTAACCCTATCTGTCCTGCACGATTAGGGGTGTAAGTAGTAGTATAAGAGTAAAACAGGTCTTATTGCCCTCTTTGCACTTAAACTTGAGGGGTAACTCGTGATTTCCTTAAAGAATCCGACAGGGGGCGCCACCAGTTCAAGGCATGTACTGACATGTTATGGATTGCATCAGCCTTGGCTGTGTGCCAAGTGTTGACCACTATAGTTCGGTTAACCTTTGACCTTTGTATTCCTCCGCGGTGATACGGTCATGTTTGGCGGTGATGCGGTCGCCTCCGCGGAGAAAAAGTAGTTCCCAGAATTCAAATACGCTGCATGGTCCGATTGGGTCGAGTGAGGTATCAATGTGAAGCACACATGAGGGGGCATCCGATGGGCTGGGTGTGGGGTTGAATAGGGCGATGACGGTGGAAACAGCGCCGTATCATGGTCCAATGGCGCCGATAGATGTCACTCACTGGATGAACGTCCTGTAACAGATCGCTAGGAGCTTCCACTACATCTTCCAAATAATGTTCGATGTTGTCAGGCGTATGACTCGAAACCGTAACGCTGGGGTCCGGCTGGATATCCAGGCCCTCCTGGACTGTGGATATAGGCGGGCTCTTCGTCATCGCATCACCAGTGGCGTTCGTCTCCCCGGGTTCATCTTCACTGGGTCTGACCTTCCGCGGCTCCTCTTTAGTGGAAAGTTGTCGCCCAAACCGTAGAGACGGGGCATGAATCAAACGTTGATGCTGTCTTAACCGACTGGGTCGTTTGAAGAGTCGACCACAATCGTTACATTTTATCGTCGCACCCTCGTGGAGTGTTCTCTCATGGCGTAGTAAATTATCCTCCCGATTGAATGACCGTGCGCAGATTATACAAGTATACCGTGCACCGTTGTGGGTGGAGGCCTCGTGACGTCGTAAATGTTCTAGACGAGTAAACTGCTTCTGGCAAGTTGTGCAAATGAACATCTTGGTGGTTGACAGAGTGCCTGATGAAACGGCCAGGCCGCTTCCCTTTTACAGTACGCTAGCTGGTGATCTATTTTTAGCACACTCAGTTCAATTACCGCAAGTCGAGGACCAGACATATAGAGTATGTACTGCATGTTATGGTATTCATCAGTGCATGGGTGACATATTCAGCCGATGGGGGTGGTCGGTCAGCTTGGTAAAGAAAAACGTGACATTGGTCACCCTTTCTACGACCCATTGTGTGTTGGGGCGTTGTTGTTGGGCCCATTCCAAGGGATCCACGGTGTCCAGTTTCTCCAGCATTGCCTCTAGCGACGTCCGGTTAATGAGGATAAACGGTTGCTCAAATACCAGGATGTTACTGCTCGGGTAAAAATATTGGGCATGGTCTGTGTCCTTATGCTGCAGCACATAACCAAACGCCAGATTCAACTTGAAGGCCGTGGTTTGATCGTTGAAGATGGCTTCCACGTAGCTGCGTAGGCGGCCGAGGTTGCTCAGTCGGAAATTTTTTATCCGGTATTGTTTTCTCAGCGCGCAGGGGCCAAAGGTCAGTTCCGGTCACGTGAATGGAAGCGGAAGTGACCTCACAGAGGTCATATACAAATTATTGACGTCAACAGGTGTTCAAAACCCGGATGTAAGATGAGGACCCGGATGCAAAAACCACAGTACCCGGATGGAAGACGGAGGAACGACGTGAAAAACCCCACTTGGAAACCCAGATGTTGACAAGATCCCGAATGTAAAATCCACAGCCCACACATACACACACACACGCGCGCGTTGTGCGGCTCAGTCGTACACTAGTGCACCGATCTCGGTCCTCGACTTGGGGTAGTTGAACTGAGTGTGCTAAAAATAGATCACCAGCAAGCGTGCTATAAAAGGGAAGCGGCCTGGCCGTTTCATCAGACACTCTGTCAACCACCAAGATGTTCACTTGTACTACGTGCTCGAAAGCATTCACTCGTCTGCACGACTTGCGCCGTCATGAGGCTACCAAGCACGAAGGAACCGCCCGGCATAGCTGTACGATATGTACACTGTCGTTTCAGCGCCCGGATCATTTACAGCGCCACACACGTGCACGCCATGAAGTACCCAAGCATCCATGCGAAGAATGTGGTCGGCTTTTCAAACTGAACAGTCAGTTGCTGCGACACCAACGCACACGACACCCTGTTCTGCAGTCACGTTTGCAGCTAGAAGAGTCCGTAGGCACCAGTATCGAGACAGCGGGAACTCCCACCCATCGCACGAGGGTTGATGATGATGTGGCGTTAATTCAACAGTCAAATACCGACGACAAGACATTGGGCCAGATTTTGTACGACGAGGAGAGCAAAGTACACTTCGTGGACGAACCCATACATGTTCCTAGCGATCTGTTACACGAACACCATCCAGTGAGCGACATCTATCGGCGACATTGGCCCATGATCCGGCACTGTTTCTACCGTCATCGCCCCATTCAAGATATCTACAATTTCCGACTGACCAACCTCGCCCGCCTACGCAGCTACGTGGAAGCCATCTTCAACGATCAAACCACGGCCTTCAAGTTGAATCTGGCGTTTGGTTATGTGCTGCAGCATAAGGACACAGACCAAGCCCAATATTTTTACCCGAGCAGTAACATGCGGGTATTTGAGCAACCGTTTATCCTCATTAACCGGACGTCGCTAGAGGCAATGCTGGAGAAACTAGACACCGTGGATCCCTTGGAATGGGCCCAACAACAACGCCCCAACACACAATGGGTCGTAGAGAGGGTGACCAATGTCACGTTTTTCGTTACCAAGCTGACCGACCACCCCCATCGGTTGAATGTATCACCCATGCACTGATGAATACCATAACATGCAGTACATACTCTATATGTCTGGTCCTCGACTTGGGGTAATTGAACTGAGTGTGCTAAAAATAGATCACCAGCTAGCGTACTATAAAAGGGAAGCGGCCTGGCCGTTTCATCAGACACTCTGTCAACCACCAAGATGTTCACTAGCCAGAAGCAGTTTACTCGTCTAGATCATTTACGACGTCACGAGGCCTCCACCCACAAAGATGCACGGTATACTTGTATAATCTGCGCAAGGTCATTCAATCGGGAGGATAATTTACTACGACATGAGAGAGCACTCCACGAGGGTGCGACGGTACAATGTAACGATTGTGGTCGACTCTTCAAACGACCCAGTCGGTTAAGACAGCACCAACGTTTGATTCATGCCCCGTCTCTACGGTTTGGGCGACAACTTTCCACTAAAGAGGAGCCGCGGAAGGTCAGACCCAGTGAAGATGAACCCGGGGAGACGAACGCCACTGGTGATGCGATGACGAAGAGCCCGCCTATACCCACAGTCCAGGAGGGCCTGGATATCCAGCCGGACCCCAGCGTTACGGTTTTGAGTCATACGCCTGACAACATCGAACATTTTTTGGAAGATGTAGTGGAAGCTCCTAGCGATCTGTTACAGGACGCTCATCCAGTGAGTGACATCTATCGGCGCTATTGGACCATGATACGGCACTGTTTCCACCGTCATCGCCCTATTCAAGATATCTACAATTTCCGACTGACCGACCTCGCCCGTCTACGCAGCTACGTGGAAGCCATCTTCAATGACCAAGCTACGTCCTTCAAATTAAATCTGGCGTTTGGTTATGTGCTGCAGCATAAGGAGACAGATCAAGTCCGATACTTTTACCCGAGCAGTAACATCTGGGTATTTGACCAACCGTTTACCATCATTAACCGGGCGTCGCTAGAGACGATGCTGGAGAAACTGGCCACCGTGAATCCCTTGGAATGGGCCCAACAACAACGCCCCAACACCAAAGGATAGTGGAGAGGGTCACCAATGTTACGTTTTTCCTGACCAAGCTGACCGACCAACCCATCGATTGAACGCGTCACCCGTGCACTGATGAATACCATAACATGCCGCACAGACTCTATATGTCTACATGCTGGTCGTTGACTTGAGCTCAGTAAACGCTTTTACCTAATGTGACGGTGCGTTAAATAATAAAACATGGTGTTTGATATTTCAATTTGTTTTATTATGAACATACTAAACATACCTAGGGCGGCTCCCCCAGCCTAGGTATGATGTAACATTGGGGATAATAAACTGTATGAACATTGCTGAACTTGTTGTTATTCATGACAACTGCTATGCGGTTGTATAATACAGAATATATGACAGATATGGTATAATACAGCACAGATTTGATATAATACAGGACAGATACTGTATAATACAGCACTGAATTGGTATAATACAGAACAGATTTGGAATGATGCGAGACAGATATGGTATAACACAGCAAAGATATAGTATAATGCATGACAGATATGGATAGTCCATCTCTACCCCAAATACCTTCCTTCACTCAGTTCACTGCCCCAAAATGCCTACTTTCGCTACTACTCGTACTGATGACGTCACCAATGACGTCACAGATGCTGTGGACATCCCACAAATCGTGGGAAAAATTGGCACTGAGCCAATTATAAAACATGTTCTTTAGCTACTACTCGTACTGATGACGTCACCGATGACGTCACAGATGCTTTGGACATCCCTCAAATGGAGTCTACACCCCGAGAACTGCAAGATGACACTTCCCACGTCGCATTCGGTACACCAGGGTGCAGGGTGCAGCACAGGTACGCGCGCATGCATGCGGCGACATCATTTCCGAGCTCTGAGCTCCACAAGCTTTGAGCTCCAAGAGCTCCGATCCAAGAGCTCTGCCACACGTGAGCTACCACCACCACCGGGCGCTGACGCCCGTCAACGCCCGGTGGTGGTTTTGGTGGTGGTGTCTATAAATATAGGAATGAACATGTGTCCCTCATCAGCCGACCAATACATATGGATTGATGAGGTGCACGTGTACGTTCTGTCAGAGAACCTACTTAGGACTGGCGCCTTAGACCACTCGGCCATCCTGACTTTACAGTTAAAGTTCACAGTATCAAGTCATATGTAGTATTCATGAACGATGCGACCACCAAGTGTGTAGTTGCGTCTACTTGCAGAGAACTACAAGATGACACCCCACACGACATATTAGGACCAAGGATGGTCCCTCTCTACCCTAAACATCTTCCTTCACTTCCCCAAGATGCCCACTTTCGCTACTACTCCTACTGATGACGTCACCGATGACGTCACAGATGACGTGGACAGCCCACAAATCGGGGTCTACACCCCGAGAGCTACGAAATGACACATCCCACGACCCATTCGGACCAAGAATGGGTCCTCTCTACCACAAACACACCCCGACGCACCATGAAAATGGCCACTTTACTTACTACACCCAACTGCGCATGCGCAGATTGATGCGACTTGCAATAAAAAGCATGCCATTCTGACTCTACCCCACACAAGCTTCACTTTGACACCTCCCACGACCCACTTGCACCACTAGTGGTCCATATCGGCCACAAAATGTCTATTTCCATACTACAGCCTGCCTGCGCATGCGCAGAATGGCGATATTCCTACGCCCACATCCATCCAGTCGGATGCTCCCTCACGTGTGCTTCACATTGATACCTCACTTGACTCGATCGGACCAATAATGGCCCACCTAAAGACCAAAACGTTCCTTCCAAAGCACTTTTCCCACAATTCCCTGCCTGCGTATGCGCAGAATGTTGAACACGTACAACACACTTGTCCAGGCGGATGCTCCTTTACGAATGCTTCACAACGATACCTCATACGACTCCATAGGACCACGAGTGGCCCACCTAAATCCCAAAACGTCTATTTCCATACTCTGTTCCCACAATTCTCTGTCTGCGCATGCGCAGACTTTTCAACACGGACTACACACTAGTCCAGGCGAATGCTCCCTCACATAGGCTTTACATTGATACCTCACTCAACTCCTTCGGACCACTAGGGACCCACCTAGACCCCAAAACGTCTATTTTCATACTCTTGGTCTACTGCGCATGCGCAGAATGACGTCAGTTCCACGTGTCAATCACTCCGTCGGATGCGCCTGCACGAATACTTCACATGGATATCTCATACGACTCCATAGCACCCATAGTGGCCCAAATAGATCCCAAAATGTCTATTTCCATACCCTTTTCCAACAATTCTCTGTCTGCGCATGCGCAGAATGGTGACCACGCCCAAGCCACTAGTCCAGTCAGACGCCTCCTCATGTGTGCTTCACATGGATACCTCACTTGACCCCATCGGCCCACTAGGGGCTTACCTAGATCCCAAAACGTGTATCTCCATACCCTTTTCCCACAATTCCCTGTCTGCGCATGCGCAGACTGGTGACTACGGCCGAGACACTAGTCCACGCAGATGCCCCTTCACAAGAGCTTTACATGGATACCTCATACGACTCCATAGGCCCATTAGGGGCTCCCCTAGATCCCAAAACGTCTATTTCCATACACTTTTCCCAAAATTCCCTGTCTGCGCATGCGCAGAATGACGTCAATTCCACGTGTCACCCGCCTCATCGGATGCGCCTTCACGAATGCTTTACTTGGATACCTCATACGACTCCATAGGACCACCAGTGCCCCACCCAGAGCCCAAAACGTCTATTTGCATACCCTTTTCCCACAATTCCCTGTCTGCGCATGCGCAGACTGGTGACCACGGCCGAGCCACTAGTCCAGGCGGATGCCCTCTCATGTGTGCTTCACAGTGATACCTCACTCGACTTCATCGGCCCATTAGGGGCTCCCCTAGATCCCAAAACGTCTATTTCCATACCCTTTGACCACCGCGCATGCGCAGAATGACGATATTTCAACCCCACACCCAGCCCATCGGATACCCCCTCATGTGTGCTTCACATTGATACCTCACTCGACCCCATCGGACCACTAGTGGCCCCACTAGCTGTAAAACGTCTATTTCCATACCCTTGGTCCACTGCGCATGCGTAGAATGCCGATATTCCAACCCCGCACCCAGCCTATCAGATGCCCCTTTACGAATGCTTCACATTGATACCTCACTCGACACTATCGGACCATTAGTGACTCCCCTATATCCTAAAACGGCTATTTCCATACCCTTGGTCCACCGCGCATGCGCAGAATGACGCTATTTCAACCCCACACCCAGCCCATCAGATGCCCCTTCACGAATGCTTCGCTTTGATACCTCACTTGACCCAATCGGACCATGCAGCGTATTTGAATTCTGGGGACTACTTTTTCTCCGCGGAGGCGACCGCATCACCGCCAAACATGACCGCATCACCGCGGAGGAATACAAAGGTCAAAGGTTAACCGAACTATAGTGGTCAACACTTGGCACACAGCCAAGGCTGATGCAATCCATAACATGTCAGTACATGCCTTGAACTGGTGGCGCCCCCTGTCGGATTCTTTAAGGAAATCACGAGTTACCCCTCAAGTTTAAGTGCAAAAAGGGCAATAAGACCTTTTTTACTCTTATACTACTACTGGTGTATAGTAATCTGGGGGGGGGATGCTCTTATATATTTTCGCTATTCCTAAGGATAGAGCGCTGAAACTTACCACACAGTATCTTTGGCTGTGGCTCCACTCGAAAATGTGAGAAATCCAAGACGGCCTCCATGATGACTTTACAGTGACGTCATCTCCTTGGCAGCCATTTTTCAGCTATTTTTTTTTCTTTTTCCTTTTTTTCTGTGCCGATTTGCCGGAAATTTATTTTTCGATTTTGCTCTCAAAAACTACCAAATAAAACGGAGAGCAATTAGTTTTGCATATAAAAAAATACGTTTTAGGCCAGAAAAATATGACGATATTGAAGAAAAATCTGAAGACATGACTTTCTGACATACCCATGATTCTCTGATCGGGGGATATGCACATAAGCCCTAAATGATCCCAATATGATAAGCTTCAAATTCACGAAGTTTTGGCTCCCTCGGTTTCGTCGGAACAGCAGAGAAAAGTTCACTAGAAGGGGACTTTCCACCCCCACCCCCTTCCCGGCCTGACAGAGTTAATGAGTGCGGGGACCCTCCCCTGAAACTTTTTGAAATTTAGATATGATTTGACGCAGTTTGGCCTTCTGGAAGTTTTAAAAGGGTAGAACCTTTCGCAATAAAACCACGTTACAAAAGTTAAAATCAAATGTCATTCAGTGTTTCTCAATGATATTTTCTCCGCCAAATTGCTTCGACGATAGTATTTGTTAACTACACCCACCAATTTGAAAGGTCAATACTTGGGACTCTTTGTATAGAAGGGAAGCGATTAACCTGGTCTTTCACTTGTATTTAGACTAACGTTGCGAAACCAAACTGGTGTTACCTGCATGCATGGTGTGGAATATACTGGATACAGTGCATATATCACGTTTGACCCTTTTCCTGAATTTCTACTATATATATATATATATACAGAGGGAGACTAATGTAATAGAAAACATCATGAGTAAATTCAATATGGCGGCCTCGAGCGTTACCAGAAAAATGATGTTTTCGTCATATTTCTTCACAATTTCTACTTTTCCGCGATGAAAAGTGGGCACAAATTATTATATTCACATCACATTAATATTTACTAATTTGTCATGCATTTTTTGCTGAAAAATTGCATTAACAAAAAATGCCGTGTTTAAAAATGACGTCACTGCCATGTTGGATTTTTTAAACATTTGCTGGTAGAGCTTGACCCGAGGGTATAGTGTGGCAAGTTTCAGTCTGCTAGCTCAAAGGGTAAGAAAAATAATAAAGGGGGCGGGGTAACAATTTCGCCCCCCCCCCTCCCCTCTCAGGCCTGGACAGTTCCCCAAAAGACCAGGCCAGATAGGGTTAACTGAGATTCATATTCCCCTCCTGTGGTTTTAGTTCTCTAAAGTTAAATATTGTGATCACTTATAGATTTCATTTAAAACCAACGCCTGTTTACGTATATTTGTTGTGTACTGAAGACAAACAAACCCTTCTACTTGTATATTCCATAGCCACGATGTTGATAATAACCTATTTGTTACAAATTTTGGTATTGCCGATCCGCTTTACGACCAGACAACAGCTTGCGTGTTCCCCCATGTCGCTGAAAACAGGTTTACCATCATAGAGAAACTCCGAATACTTCATCTCTTTCTCTATGGTGTATCCCTCTTTTTCTGCACTCCTCTTTGCATATTTCCCTGTAACTTCTCCATAAAGTACCATGATTCCTTTTCTCCTGGCCATTTCGTCTGTGTGCTTTATAATTTCACCCATCAGTCCTTTCTGTTCATAGTCTTCGCTGACCCCCAATCTACAGCCGTGGACGGCATAGGGTACCTTGTACGCGCTGTATATGTCGAACCCTCCCCTGACCTTATCGAAAAATTCAAAAATAATTCTAAATTTTCGCGCGTCTTCATCGTTTGGCGATAATACTGGAACCGTGGGCTTTTCTGGACCTTGTAATCACCGCCAAGAGAGCTCCGACTACTTTTCCTGTTTTCTTCTCTTTCGCAATGGTAGAAACGCCGTCACGGATCACGTCCGCCATGATGGGCTCAATGACGCATCTACTCTCACGTGGCGATTCCATTGCGAGGGATTTTGCGATGGGATTTCTGTTGAAAAATTCATCGTAGAAGAACGTCCGAACTTTCAGGTCATCTCTTTGCTCTATTGTTCTGATGATCACATCAGATATGGTGGAGTGAACTCTAATGAGATAAACAGAGAATAGAGAACATACATGTACTATAAAATCGCATAGAGATTGAGTAGCATAGATTTACTGAACATATGTGCTTAACCCCTACGTTGTGTTTCGGACTGAAATTAACAGGCCTCTTTTTATCAAGTAAATCAGCTCTAATTTTCGATACCAGTACCATTGAATCGACTTCTGTAGAACAAAACGATTTTATGAAAGTCCCGAAGATTTCCCGTGTTCATGCTTCAATACATTATTCTCACTGCACTGTTCATTATTTTCGAAAACCAAGCATGCATGAAATCTGATCCATTCCTCTGACCAAGATATCTCTTTTCTTCAAGTAGATGTCCAATTCGTTTTATACACTGCGATGTCTCTCAAACACACTTTAATTGTGGTTATTTATGTTAGTCCGGTGGCTTGAGGCCAGATTTTGACTTTATCGTGACACAGTGGAATAAAACACCGAATTTGGCAGACGTGTAGTCAGAGGCACCGAGAACAATATCAGAAAGGGTGCCCCCGATTTCGAGGCCCAGGAGGCAATATGTGGCCCATTAGGGGCCCGGGGTCATTTCGGACCTATAAATGGCAAAGGTGATGATACGATAAGGCGGGATTTTGGCCTATACGTGGTGCGGTTGAAATCGAAAAAATAAAATGTCCTAAAAATACTTGTGTTTTAATGTAACGGCAAGAGAAGATATAAGTATACAATATGTGAAAGTTTTAGTGCGATTGCGTTATGATTATAGTTATGACATGAAACTGAAATTCACAGCTTGTACATGTGCTATTTCGTGAAAAAGGGGTCTAAATCGAGTCCTTCAGACACACACTTAGACGCGAAGGACCCCTTGGACCAGAACACCATTTAACCTGGTGTTGTGCGGTAACATTATATTCCCACTGCTGGTCCTTCATCCTAAAAACTGAAAAGTTATGAATCATAGCGTTTGAAGTTTTCGTAAGTAGCTTAAAGTGACAAAATACCCTGTTACAGTTGTTTGTATGTCGTGGTGTAGTGGATACGCACGTTGGATCACGAACGCCTCGAAATTTTCTTTTACCGGGTTCGAATCCCAGGAGGGCAACATGTGTGACGTCAACAAGTTATTTCAATCATTCTTATTTTTGTACAAAACAAAAATGCGTTCAATATATCTGAAATAAGATTTTAGGCTATAATTATGAACCAATTAAAAGTAAAACAAATATAGTTTACCGATGACAGGATACCGTGTGGACATCACGGGCTAATCAAACGTTGAAATCGAACGATCAGTCGCTACTCGTTACAACGGCAATATATTCACTTAAATTGTGTATTTACTCTCCAATTATGTGCATGTAAAAGCGACTGCAACGTGGTGAAATAATAACGCCGTGGTACGGAACATATGGCTTTTTTCATCGTAATATTTAGTCCGTTGATTGACAGCTGACGCCGACGACTCGTTGTACATTGCATTGTTATTGACAGATGGCGACAAGAAATGTACATTCTTATGGGTCAGCTGGCTGTGGGCAAAAACCCTGCCTTACCATACCATCTCCTTTCACGCCAACGATTTTAAAACAGCATATATTCGCCATCCTATATGGTAGGACAATTTCCACACTAATAGTGTTGGCAAAGGTCTAGCGGGAAATGCAAAATAATCCAAGATGGCCGCCATAATGACATAACAGCTATGTCAGAAAAATAAACAATTTATGACGAATTTTCGAATCGAAAGCTTGAAAAAAATGTCTTCGTGTTAAGTATACAGTGACTATTAGAAAATGATTGGCTATAGCTGACTCAGATTGCCCGTCAGCTCCTGACTGACCTTGGCCAAACTGGGTCAAGGTGGACCAGATCCTTATAAATAAATTCGTTGGGCTACCAAACAATGCAGCCCATGATTGGGCAATGCATAGCCACCAATTGAAAAGTGTCATTCTAATATAGCATCAAACTTCCATATACACATATTTGAGTATGTTATTCGAGATTCCTGCTGCTGACTATGAATTGGCGGCGCCAATACGAAAACTATGGCCGATTAAAGAGGCTCAATGTAGATTAAAGAGTTTCCATTGTTTACATGAGCTGATAAATAGGCAGCTGTAACAGACGCGCCTACTTGAAATTGAAACAGGGGGCTTGTCCTCGGAAGTGAAATATGTAACCGAACATAAGCACGGAATGCTCGAAATGGACAATATTTAATATCATCAGTATACGATGATATAGAAAAATGAACTGGTATATGGGATATGTTGTGTTTGGAGTTGCGGAATAATGTTTATGCCTTGTAACCGGTCACATTGATCGGAGAAAGAGACATCGTCGAATTGAAGAACATTGCTATTGTTGTCTTGTTCTGAACGAGCTGTCAGTTCACTTGCATGTAAGAATGCATGAAATGTTAACAAGAACATTGTTGACGGTGTAAATTTGACATGCCCGTAAGTAGCATTTCGGCAGAAATAACTGTGCAGGGTCGTTTACCGCAGCCAAATTGTGCACATAAACTGATAGCCGATACAAATTTTTATGTTGTGGAGGGTGAATACTTGTGTAAATGTAAGAATTGCTTTGAAGGAATCTAACTGTGCCGATGAGACGGGGGATGTCTTAATAGTTTTAATTGTGGAGAAAGCCAGAATATCAGAAGGGAACCACCGTCGGCAAGTAACTGGCAAATTTCCATACATGCATCAGCAAGACGCGAACCCATGCCGCTTCAGCGGTGTGAGGCTAGCGATCACCAGCGATGCGCCTTGGATCACTCGGACACAGAGGGCCCCTAAAAGTATTAGGCTACTTTTAGTAGACTTATGGAGAGCAGATCATATTGTGAATAGGAGGAATTGAGAAGGGACCAGCAATGCGACCATTCGAAAACTCGTTGTCTAATTTAGTTTTTGCGATTGTAGGGTTTTGCATAGCAGATGAATGAGTATGCGAGACAATAAAAGCATAGTTTCCCGAGTGCCCAATATCAAAACCGTTTGTGAAACTAGAAACAAGTAAATCTACCTCAGTGTAGTTACTTAGCACAGTTTTTAGCCCGATCGGGTTTACCGGTGTTCAAAGAGTAACCCTCGTTGCCGCTGGATTTACACATGCTAATTTACATGCAAGGAGCACGGAAAATCCAATTGGCAACATTTGATTAATTTCCAATCGTGGCATGTACGATAACCTGAAGTTTAATCCTTCGAAACCGATATGGTTTTAATAATCAGCATTGAGGATGGGGCGCTGGTGGCCATATTGGATATCTATAGAAAAGAAAATAGCCAATAACCTCCATGCGTGCTTGATTGAGTCAATCATAACAGAACTACATCTAAAGAAACCTCTCGGTGGAGCTCTTATAGATATATATATATATGATATATATTATTAACATGTATACAAACACACATACATGTGTATGGCAATAATACCATCATTGGTGACGCTCTGGCGGCCATATTGGATATTTACCAGGTAATAAAGCTTCCGCTGATTGTTATTATTTTCTTGTTGAGTTAATCATGCTCGTAGCAAAAAGTCGCCAACAAGCGACTACTGTATATATTATTGCGGCCATATTGGATTTATGCAAATTAAGGGCCTTCCACCACCTGTAGAAATGGGCACCCCTTCTGAGATCATTCCTTATGCCCAAGTCAGCCTCTGTGCAAAATATGGTGCTTCATTCCAGTCGGTCACGATCTTTACCTTAAGCCACCACCCTACCTGGCCGTGGGGGGGGGGGGGGGGGCAAAATAGCCCCTCCCACCACCAAACTTTCTGTGCTATCTCTGGAACGCCAAACGAATGGAAAGCTGAATCTCCGAGACTTCATAGTTTATCATATTGGGGTCATTTTGAGCCTATTTTTCATGGGCGAATTCAAGATAGCGGCCACATGGGGTACCAGAAAAGTGATGATTTAGTAATATTTCTTCAAAATTTCTGCTTTTTCGCGACGAAAAGCGGGCAAAAACTATCCTATTTCACATCACATTAATATTTACTAATTTATCGTGCAGTTTTTGCGGGGAAATTGCATAAATAACAAAATCAGGAAATCTGACCGAAAAATTTATCAAAAAATGCAGGTTTTGAAATGACGTCTCTGTGACGTAATCAAAGCAGCCATCTTGGATTTTTGGTAGAGCGTGACCCAAAGGTATAGTGTGGTAAGTTTCAACTTCCTAGCTCAAAGGGTGAGGAAATAATATACCCCAGGCCTGGACAGGTCCCAAAAAGCCCAGGCCAGAAACGGTTAATATCGCCCTTCGCACTAAGTTTAGTGGGAGGAGTTCGACATACGCTGCAATTCGGTGCACAGAGACCATGCGATGTTACAGCCGCGATTGCAATGCACGTGTCTGATTAATCCGCCTTTAGCACATTACTGAGAGAACAAATAGAGCCTTTCTGTGCAGTTATCCATGACTTCGGCTGACCAGCTACTGGTTCTTGTGACTTCACCTTGCCCTATCTTTTAACTGAACAGGTGATAACTGATATTATTTTATATATGCTATATTTCCCCAGTATTCAACGAAAGTGTCATTATGCTTTGAACAATGTAAAATTTGGCAAATATTACATGAAAATATGCCAGCTATCACAGTTCAAAATAAACTCCAGGGTTAAAAGACAGGGCAAAGTGAAATAAAACGAACCAGTTGATGAGCAGCTAAAGTCATGTGTCACTGCACATAGACTTCTCTCAATCTGTGCAAAAGGCGGATTATTGCGAGAATTAATGGAGTAGTGATTGAGAAGAATGGACTGTTACAATAACTGAGATTGTGAAGTTCGAGAGTATCCTATGCAATGCATGTACTGCAGTTTGTGATTGACGAGGGGATCATATAACAAACAATACAGGCAAAACAACTTTTGTGTTCAACAGTGTGTCTCACTTTAATAATTGTAATGATTGGACATGTAATAAGATTTGACACTTGTTTCAGTTAAATCGGTTTTCCCGAATAGTCATGACCGATCCATTTCCCTGTTCGCAAGCATGGGCAGGCCGACTCAGTATGACCGATCCATTTCCCTGTTCGCAAGCATGGACAGTCCGACTCAGTGTGACCGATCCATTTGCCTGTTCGCAAGCATGGACAGTCCGACTCAGTATGACCGATCCATTTCCCTGTTCGCAAGCATGGACAGGCCGACTTAGTATGACCGATCCATTTCCCTGTTCGCAAGCATGGACAGGCCGACTCAGTATGACCGATCCATTTCCCTGTTCGCAAGCATGGACAGTCCGACTCAGTATGACCGATCCATTTCCCTGTTCGCAAGCATGGACAGTCCGACTCAGTATGACCGATCCATTTCCCTGTTCGCAAGCATGGACAGGCCGACTCAGTATGACCGATCCATTTTCCTGTTCGCAAGCATGGACAGTCCGACTCAGTATGACCGATCCATTTCCCTGTTCGCAAGCATGGACAGTCCGACTCAGTATGACCGATCCATTTCGTTCGCAAGCATGACAGTCCGACTCAGTATGACCGATCCATTTCCTGTTCGCAAGCATGGACAGGCCGACTCAGTATGACCGATCCATTTTCCTGTTCGCAAGCATGGACAGGCCGACTCAGTATGACCGATCCATTTCCCTGTTCGCAAGCATGGACAGTCCGACTCAGTATGACCGATCCATTTCCCTGTTCGCAAACATGGACAGTCCGACTCAGTATGACCGATCCATTTCCCTGTTCGCAAGCATGGACAGTCCGACTCAGTATGACCGATCCATTCCCTGTTCGCAAGCATGGACAGTCCGACTCAGTATGACCGATCCATTTCTCTGTTCGCAAGCATGGATATTCAGGCTCAGTATGTAGATGTAGCATAAATGGAACACAAACAGTAATATACTCCCTAATTTTTAACCCACCAGCTTGCAATCTCTATCCAATCCAGAAGTTTATATATGTTTGACAAAATTGCAAATGGTGCCTTCTTGGTACACTTGTTGTGATTCTATTGCTATAACCAATATTATCTGTACCATATACATGTCACAAATGGAAACAAAATGGTTTTCAATATCTCTAATTTCCAACTAGACAATTTAAAAAAATCTTATTCAAAATCGCAGCTATGTTCACGAAACATTTTAGTTTTGACAGTAGCAATGCTTTTCATCCATGAATGTTTAAATTATATTTTTTAAGAAGATATTGTTCTATCATGTAACATATTGAAAGTGTGAAAGTTTCAAATCATATGGTGTTCAAGTAATCATATTGAATTTGAAATGAAATTCAAAATTGCATCTATGTTCATGAAACTGTTCAGTTTAGACAGTAAAACAATGCCTTCCAGAAATAAAATTAATGTATCGCTCATTACCGGTTTACTTGTCGGTGGATGTTTGATTGTATATACCTACCTTGTAAATACATACATTCCGTGACGAACCGCGTATATGTTTGTGGTTAGAGGTCGGGCCATCAAGCTTTGAACACACCCAGTCTTACAGGCGGTCAGACGTAAGAAGTTTAATGTCATCTTATCTAATATGGCGTCTGTTAATACTAAGTTAACCGCGATTAAGCTCGAAATATAAGAGATTATGATCTGTGTCGACAGTTCTTCAAAACTACACTGCTCATACAGAACGCACTGATAGCGAGAGTATAGTAGTTACTCTGGTACTTTGATAAATGTCTTCATTCGAAAAGTGGGCGCCACCACATTCAAACAATTGATGAATTCAAATATCAGCAGCTGGCTCAATATTATTGTGCATCGAAATGATTTGAAAATACCGCTGACACAAAAGTCGGTGTCAACCTCCACACCATTACATTTGTAGCACGGAACGCGGAAATAAATATTTGATTTATTGTTCCAATACATACCCACTACTGCCAGTACCAGCTGCTTGCATGAAATAAACATACCTGTACATTTTGTTCTTGTTACAACTGCTGAAAATGTTTTAACAAAATGATTTTCCACATGATATGCGTATGAAGTGCGAATATTTTAGATGACTGGGTGTTGATGTGTTGGTGTGTTCATGGGAGTTGAGGATTTGGTGCTTGAGTAACCAAAGAGATAAAGCAACCACATTAAAAATAAATTCAATCTACCTGTCTGGGATATTTGAGGCATATCACATCCTCCCCAGATAGCAGGCTAATATTGTCCAACTTTGACTAAATGTGTTAATCAGCGTTGAAACAACGTTAGAAAAAAACGCCATATCAAAGTCAGGGTTGGGAAATAGAGTTACATTATTGTCTTTCGTAAGCGTTTTGTTAACGTTAAAGTGATCGCAAAACTCTCAAGTAAAGTTTCCATCAAATGAAAGACCATTGCAAACAGTGTGGGAAAATATTTACTGTATTTTTTTTCTCGAATTTATTACACAGCGTAAACTGCAAATAATTCATGTATTCTATGGTGGTCTGTTGCAATCATATCTAGGTCCAGTGACGTCACACTGCCTTAATACATATATTTTAAACTTTGTATGCAGTTTCCAATGCTTGATTCAAGCTTGAGGTGTGTATACTTTGAGTTTCAACACAGACTCACTGTTCCAATGTGCATGTTTCACCAAAATCGGGGAGCATCCAACGTCTACTCATCGTTTAATGTCAAACATTATCTTAACGCAGAATACATTTGTCAAACATTGTCTTAACGCCAAATACTTTGATCAAACATTGTCTTAACGACGAATACATTTTTATACTAAAATGCGACCTAACAATTCGATTCATCATATCGATCTAATTAACGAAACACTTGATTTGTACAGATATGGCAGTTACCTGAGAGCCTGTTGTCAGAGAAAGTGCACAGCCAGAAAAAATGGTGATGGTTGTAGAATGCATATAGTCCGTGTCCAGATCTATGTTGAGATACTGATATTCTATTTCCCAATCCCAGCATGCAGGTCGATCCGGAAGCCATGATGGCGATATGTGCAGAAGTATACAAAGTATCGTGCAGGTCGTAATAAAGGATCTTCTGTTCACTATATGACTTTGTCAGTCCATGTCTACAATGGTCCAAGTAGTATATAAAACACGGCTAAAGTCAACTTTAGCCGTGTTTTATAACACAATCTAACACTAACCCTAATAGTGCTGGGTCGTATATTATCGTTGGGTTGGCCTGTGTTATTTTTTTAGCATGTTTTTTATCGTGGGATTAGCGCAATAAATTAAAAAAAAATAATCAAATACAACTGTAATGGAATATAACACACTACAAGCCAGACCGAAACTTGGCTGAGTGGATAGCCCCATGTTCGAGTCCCACCCGCGCGGATTTTTTTTTTTTTTTAATATTATTGTTTTCCCCTAATATTATTTTATTTTTTGAAAGAAAAAGGTATTAATTTTTACCAGTATCTATTATTACATTCATATATTTTAATATAATAATATATATATATGTGGAGTGATTTTTAATATATTTAAAATATGACACGTGGAACCAATATAATATTTTGATGTAATATCACCTGCGTGCGGCTGGATAACCCGCGCACTTCCGATGATCCCGCATGCGGCCGGATAATCCGCAGGGCGGGCCGGCCCGGGGGAAAAACCCCCACTGGGAAACCCCGCTCCAAGGTCACGCGCGATCTGACGTCATGTGTGGAGTACTATCGTGATGACGTCATCAGTTTATGTGTACTTTCCGGATGTTGAAAAGGTCCCGGATGTAGGCGCGGACGTGAAGTACCCGGATGGACGCGCGGACGTCAAGTACCCGGATGTAGGTCAAAGGTCACTACATGCATTGCAGAACTGCACAGCCCAGAACAAGTCAGTACATGCCTTGATCACGTGATCGCCACGTGACCACCCCCTTAAATTTTACCCGGGGGAACAAATAAGTAGGTCAAGTTGACTTTACCCGTATTTTATATACTACTGGTCCATCACCGTTTAATGGTGATTAGACCTAGCCATTACCTTCAAAAGATGATCTGTTAGAGCCATCACCTTTAAATGGTGATGGTCATCACCTTTTATGGGTGATGAATTTGCCTCACCACCCTTAAAAGGTGATGAGCTAAATTTACACTCATTGCTCCTCGCTCTCCAGAGATGGTGATCATGAGTTTTAATGGTGATCATAAAAGGGTGATGGTTCTAATTTACCACCTTTTCGGGGTGATAGTTATCGCATTTTTTTCTGCCATTTATTATACCAAGTTAAGGGACAAAGACAGAAACTAACAACATTCACTTGTATTTCAATTTATATGTAATGGTGTGGGTGAATTTCATTATGTAGTGATGTTATTCATTAGTCGGAAGATAAAATCTTACATGGAGCTTCAATGATAACGAAGTAACATAGCACACTTTTTGTGTATTTCTCAGCAATGTAGATCAAAAGTCTCCCTGAATATTTCATGGATTTGCAATAACAAATCTCTTAGATAACCACCATTTTCTACAGTATTACTATATTGCGGATCAGAGTTTACGATCCACGGGTTGTTTGTAATGTTCGTTAAACATTCGCGGTCAATACTAAAGTATTGACTCGATGGTAGGCCTATCAACTATATCTCACACAACGTTGTTTTCCGTCTGTGTGGTAAACACCAAAATATCTGACGGTATCCACCATTCATGATTGGTTTATTATATAGAACAGCATTGTATCAGACAAATATTAACGTTACTGCGCTATCTGCCCCCCCCCCCCACACACACAGGGTGAGTGAACAGAATTTAACGTCGCTTTCAAAAGTATTTCAGCTATATCGCGACGAACCAACTAAGCACCACCCAGCTAAGTTGCGTTCCTGCTACTTCAAAGAAGAAATCGTTGAAGCAGCATGGAACCAGACACCCTGCATCCATCCTATAAAACACTGAGGACAACACACAAGACACAGACAGGACGCTTACATTGTGCAATAACGACAAGTGATATTACAATGCTAGACGTCACATTATCAAGTTCCTGTTGCTTCTCAGCAAAATGCATTGAAGCAACAGGAATCCGTGACCACCCAAACACCCATCCTTTCACACACATGTATACACAGACCCTGGGTAAAAGTGTTCCACAAGGCTACCAATGTTGTCAATAATAATCATTTGTGAACATCAATTATGAATACCTGATATTTTTGGTACAGATAAACAATTCACGCCTGTGTATGAAGTTAACTTTTTCTGTTATGAGTGCCCTCCCTTTGGCCATATTCTCAATTGACAATAATATTATCAGATATAACCCGTTCCATCTCCTTCCTCCATGTCCTTGCAGTTCTTCCCATTATGGCGACCAATTTCTGATCTACGATAAATAAAGAGTTTCTGTGTTTAGAGCAGTATCCACGGAGGAGAAACAACTATCCCTACTTCCGGGATTTTGACGAAATTTGCCATGCTTGCGGGTAGAGCAACTTTATCTTCCGGGTAAAATGACCGATTCTAACAGACGGAGGTCAATCTTCCGACAATTCAGATGAACCGTCTAAGTAAGTAGTAGATATACAGCTACCAGTTGGTGACAGAGATTCTTATGAATCTATAGAGGCTTAAAACGAGCTGTATTGTTGTCTGGATGTTTCTGTATAATCTTCACAAAATAGGCAGCCAATTGTGCAAGCGAACATTTGTCAAGTCCACGCGAGTTAATTGCACGTCAGTTTGTCTTCAATCTTCGGTTATATGACGGATCGTCCACTGTATAGCAGGGTAGACCCATTGGTGCTTGAATTATATGCTACCGAAAGTGTTTTCGACGTACATTTCACTATTCCCCACTTTTGGTGATTAATATTCAGTCTTCCGGATGCACTTACTCATGCTTTCGGGTAATACATCTGAAATATAATATACAAGGGAATGCACTTTCTACCTAGAAAAATAAAAGATTATACAAACGTGAACCCTCCCGGGCCTGGGGGCATTATGCCTCCCCCTACCAAACTTTGTACTCGATCTCCGGAAAGACAAAAACACTGAGAGCTGAAAATCCGTGACTTTGCTTATCATACTGGGGTCTTTTGGTGCCTATTTGCATAATCAACTGGTCAGAGAATCATGAGTATCAGGTTATTATTTACTAATTTATCAGGCCGTTTGTACGAGGAAATCTAAAGAATAAAGAAATCGACCTGAAAATGGACCAAAAAATGTCTTTTTTTTATAATGACGTCACCGTGACAACACAGGTGAGATGGTGTTAGAAATTTGGATTTCTTTCACATTTCTTCTGAGGTTGTGGGCAATATTAATGGATATTCATTCATGGGAAATAACAGT
>JAVTVY010001795.1:0-32173 GCA_036873755.1 Hanleya hanleyi | reverse complement strand
AATGAGGCTTGCAGTGACCTTTATAGTAACCACGCTGGATTGAGTGGGAGAGCTCCCCTAGGGGCGGACAACTCTCTCCTAGGGGAGTTAACTTTTAGTTTTAACTTCCGTTTTCTGCGTTTGATTGTGCATTTAAATGGAGATTAAAGGCATTGAATTCAAGCAGGTTTACGATTTAGGAAGCAAATGAAATTGAAAAATCGACCCCAAAAGGCCGAAAATAGAGCCTGAGAAGATTACGCCACTGTGACGTCATCATGGTGGCCATCTTGGATTTTTTTTTGCATTTTCCGGTAGAGCTTGAACCCAAAGATACTGTGTGTGGTAAGTTCCAGCGCTCTAGCCTTAGTGGTAGAGAAAATATATAGGGGGGGCACTTTCCGCTCCCCCCCCAGGCT
Source organism: Hanleya hanleyi (assembly GCA_036873755.1). NCBI lineage: Eukaryota > Metazoa > Mollusca > Polyplacophora > Lepidopleurida > Hanleyidae > Hanleya > Hanleya hanleyi. The sequence continues at coordinate 31,775 of JAVTVY010001795.1, read as the reverse complement.
GCGATACACCCCAAATCGCCCAGGCCAGATAGGGTTAAAACAAGATTTTTTAAAGAAATATTCTTCAATTTTAAGATTTGTTCCCTTGTTTGAGTAAATTTTGGAGTGGGGTAAGTAACTTATTTTGAGTAAAATTATCTTATTTCAAGAAAATTTTAGGGCATTATCATAAATAAGTAGGGTATTTTTGGCAGTGTATCAACGATGTTGCAGATTATAAACCAAGTTTGAATCCAGATCAGAGAATGTCAGAATTAGTATACAAATGGAGGTGGTTCCACAATGTTGCATCATTTGCAGTGGTATACATACCCTGAACTCGGAGGTAGATGGTGGCCTCCGTATATCCGCCCTCATTACTGGCCCGGCACACATAGCCTCCTTCATCTGAATTACCTATGTTCCTGCAATGAACATGGTAATACCTTGTAACTACCACACATGGTACACTGTCATTCGCAAAAACACAACATGAATAGGTCCACAAGTAATGGTAGATTTATGACCTGTAGGGGAACAGCAGAGGTGCGTATGTCTTGAAATATCAAATTAAGAACACTGAAAATCTTTTGCTTTCATATAGGCCAGATTTTATTTGGATAATCAGGAGCCCTATCCCAAATTGCTGCAATAGGGTGAGTTGCACACATCAAATCTGAATGGAGAGCAAGTCCATATCACAGAGGTTCTAATTGAGACTCAAGGCGGGTGGGGGGGGGTTGGGGCGGGGGAGGGGAGGGGAGAAAGAGAGTGTGAAAGGGGCTCACCATGTCATATACATGAGTCCAGACAAAAAAAGTATGTTTGAGTGGGATTGTAGAAGCTGGCAACTGAACTAGAATATTTATGAAGGCTTACAACTGTATTCAACATCCAAAGATGTTAAAATATTAGGCGATGTTATAAACCAAGCAGTTCCCCGAACCGTTGTATCTACATTCTCAAACATAGGTACGGTAAGGCTCACTATTGTCTGAAAGAAACAGACAGAAATAGAATAGAGAAGTTCTTCCTCCATAACAGACATTATTCCAGCATATAAAAGAGAGGTAAGAGAAAATCTCAATTTATTTGCAAGGATTCTCTCCCTTGATATGTTTACTGAGAACAGAACGAAAAAAGTCTTAACACTAAAAGGAACGTTCCCAGCAATTTGAAAAATAAATGACAACTATAAATCAATGAGGATGTTTATTGGGTTTGAATGATGTTGGAGCCTTTTAGAGGATGGTTATGGAGGTTCATGACATACCTGATCCGAATGGAACCATTCTCGAGGATAGTTATCCGAGGGTCAATTTCAATCTTCTGTATAAAGTTGGGTCTGTACCATGTCAGGTTATACTCCACACTGCTGTACACACGACACGTCAACACGAGGTCATGACCCGGGGTCACTGACACATTCACTGGGGCAGATATCTCCGGCGTCGGCTCTGAATATGACAACAAAACATTATGATGATCTCTGGAATAATTCTGAAATTAAATTATCAAATATAATTCAAATATGCTCCCTCATATCTTGTTGTAGTAACGTAGTATTTTGGACAGACACTAAAACTAATAATTTGAAAACTTAATGAGGGAGTGTGGGATTTACAACTGACCTTGTGAAAATAGATAAAAGAAAAGATGGCTGGTGACATTTAATCTGAGACAATTGGATAAATTTATCCTGAAAACCCTAAATATGAGTCAGCTAATGTCACCCATATTCAACCAACAAGACCAGGAGAATGAATGGTTTAGAATGGAACCAACTTGTGTTCAAAGAGAGGATTAGGAAGCGATGGCCAATCAAAGAGAGGATTAGGTAAACATTGGCCAATCAAAGGGAGGATTAGGTAAGTGTTGGCCAATCAAAGAAAGGATTAGGTAAGCACTGATCTATCGAAGGGAGGCATAGGTAAGCATAGGCCAATCAAAGGAAGGATTCATGGGAATAGGTAAGCATTGGTCAATCAATGGTAGTATTAGGTAAACGCTGGCCAATCAAAGCAAGGATTAGGTAAGCATTGGCCAATCAAAAGGAGGATTGGGTGAGTTTTGGCCTATCAAAGCAAGGATTAGCTAAGTATTGTCCAGTGAAAGGAAGGATTAGGTAAGCATTGGCCAATCAAAGGGAGGATTAGGTAAGCACTGGCCAATCAAAGGGAGGATTGGGTAGGCGTTGGCCAATCAAAGGGAGGATTAGGTAAGCATTGGCCAATCAAAGGGAGGATTGGTTAAGCGTTGGCCAATCAAAGGGAGGATTAGGTAAGCATTGGCCAATCAAAGGGAGGATTAGGTAAGCATTGGCCAATCAAAGGGAGGATTAGGTAAGTGTTGGCCAATCAAAGGGAGGATTAGGTAAGCACTGATCTATCAAAGGGAGGCATAGATAAGCATAGGCCAATCAAAGGAAGGATTAGGTAAGTGTTGGCCAATCAAAGGAAGGATTAGGTAAGCACTGATCAATCAAAGGGATGATCAGGTAAGCGATGGCCGATGAAAGGAAAGATTGGGTAAGCGTTGGCCTATCAAAGCGAGGATTAGGTAAGCATTGATCAATATAAAGGGAGGATTAGGTAATCTTTGGCCAATCAAAGGGAGGATTAGATAAGCAAATGCCTTTGTAAGGAAGAATTAGGTAAGCATATGCATATGTTAGGGAGGATTAGGTAAGCGTTGGCCAATCAAAGGGAGGACTGTGTAAGCATTGGTCTATCAAAGGGAGGATTAGGTAAGGGCTGTTCCAGATAAACATATGTACCCCCCCCCCCCCCCCGGAACCCACCCACCATCATATTTGATTTTTCAGTTTTGTAATCACCCACAACAGCAGACATGTGGCTGTCGCCATCGGGACCCCTCGGGTCGGGCCCAGAGCAATTGTGGAAATAATGTTTCTGACCCCAACAACTCACATATTTGGGGTGGGCATAATTTTACCTGTATGATATAGATCATAGACAGACAAAACAATATAGCAATAGAGCAGTGATTACCTATAGTAGATGTAGTCGAACGATTACATGTATTGTCTATTCACAGCAATCCACACAGGTTTGTGTGAACTCCTGAAAAACACATCCCAAGCTTCATTGTTGTGAGTGAAGGACTTTTTGAGATAATGTGTTTACAAGGATATGGACCAACAGACATGTATAAAGGGGCAGAACTCCTGAAAAACACATCCCATGGCACCGACTTTCAATAGGCTTCTGGTACTGGTTGTATTAAACAACTGTATGAAGTTTCATTGTTGTGAGTGAAGGACTTCTTGAGATAATGTGTTTACAAGGATATGGACCAACAGACATGTATAAAGGGGCATAACTCCTGAAAAACACATCCGATTACACCGACTTTGAATAGGGTTCTGGTACTAGCTGCATTAAACAACTGTATGAAGTTTCATTGTTGTGAGTGAAGGACTTTTTGAGATAATGTGTTTACAAGGATAAAAACAGCCAGACATGTATAAAGGGGCATAACTCCTGAAAAACACATCCAATGGCACCGACTTCCAATAGGCTTCTGGTACTGGCTGTATTAAACAACTGTATGAAGTTTCATTGTTGTAAGTGAAGGACTTTTTGAGATAATGTGTTTACAAGGATATGATGGACAGACGGACGGGCGGACAGACGGACGGACGGACAGACGGACAGACGACGGAGGCAATGACAATACCGCTCGGGCAGAATCTGCCCGAGGGGTAACAACTGTATGAAGTTTCATTGTTGTGAGTGAAGGACTTTTTGAGATAATGTGTTTACAAGGATATGGACCAACAGACATGTATAAAGGGGCATAACTCCTGAAAAACACATCCGATTACACCGACTTTGAATAGGCCTGGACTTTGAATAGGCTTCTGGTACTAGCTGCATTAAACAACTGTATGAAGTTTCATTGTTGTGAGTGAAGGACTTTTTGAGATAATGTGTTTACAAGGATAAAAACAGCCAGACATGTATAAAGGGGCATAACTCCTGAAAAACACATCCAATGGCACCGACTTTCAATAGGCTTCTGGTACTGGTTGTATTAAACAACTGTATGAAGTTTCATTGTTGTGAGTGAAGGACTTTTTGAGATAAGGTGTTTACAAGGATATGGACCAACAGACATGTATAAAGGGGCATAACTCCTGAAAAACACATCCGATTACACCGACTTTCAATAGGCTTCTGGTACTGGCTGTATTAAACAACTGTATGAAGTTTCATTGTTGTAAGTGAAGAACTTTTTGAGATAATGTGTTTACAATGATATGATGGACAGACGGACGGACGGACAGACGGACAGACGACGGAGGCAACGACAATACCGCTCGGGCAGAATCTGCCCGAGGGGTAAAAAAGGATTCATAGACCCACCAATAACCTATAATTTTTCTCGAAGCTGGAGACCACCCACCCACATTTTTTTTTTATGAAAATTAAAACCTGAGACAACCCACCCACATTTTTTAAATGAGAATCCCCAAGGTACCCACCGACTTTCGGACGTCGACTTCAGCCATCTCCGCGGTTATGTGACGAAGGGAGATAACTCGTGGCGACAGTGTCGCCACTCTCGTTAGTTTCGTTTTCTCCGGTGAGACGGGCACTTATCGTTACCTGCTTTCAGTGGACAGAGATTGCCGAAAAATCTCCATTCATAGAGAATTCACTGCCACTTGACAAAGATCTTCGTAACGTGGTATTTCATTGGATGAAATATCTTTGACATGGACGCCTGTCCAATGAAAAAGCACGGTATTCAAGTTCACCTTTGTGTGGAGTCACAGTGCGCCAGTTAACAACAACAACGACCACAAATGTTGGTCGCGAACTCGGGACAAGATTCGAGGATTAATCCTAGTTTATCTAGATACATAAATAATGAATACTATATGCCTCAAAAGGATTTGAGGGCCCACACACAGAAGCATTTTACAAGTAATGAATCCAACCACCCAGAGAAGTGGTTTATTTCAAGATACACCCACCTAGACCAGCAATATTTTTACGACAACAACCACCCACATATTTTTTTTTTCTTTGCCGTCCGGGGGGGGGGGTACATATGTTTATCTGGAACAGCCCTAAGCATATGCCTATGTAAGGAAGGATTAGGTAAGCATATGCCTGTGTTAGGGAGGATTAGGTAAGCATTGGCCAATCCAAGGGAGGATTAGGTAATCTTTGACCGATCAAAAGGAAGATTTAATAGGTTAGCATATGCCTAGGTAAAGAAGGATTAGATAAGCATATGGCTATGTAAGGATGGATTAATGTAAGTGTTGGCCAATCAAAGGGAGGATTTGGTAATCCTTGGCCAATACAAGGCAGGATTAGGTAAGCATATATGCCTGTGTAAGGAAGAATTAGGTAAGCGTTGGCCTATCATAGGGAGGATTAGGTAATCTTTGGCCAATCAAAGGGAGGTTTGGGTAAGATTTGGCAAATGAAAGGGAGGAATGGATAGGATCTGGCCAATGAAATGGCGGAATAGGTAAGATTTGGCCAATCAAAGGAAGGAATAGGTAAGATATGGCCTATCAAAGGAAGGATTACGTAAGATTTGGCCTATAAAGGGGAGAAATAGGCATAACAAAGAAATGTACCGCAAAATTCAAATAAAACATTGAGTTGATGGGCCGCGAAATCTGAATGGGAAGCGGCCCTTAAACTACAATTTCAATCAAAAAGATTTGGCATATCAAAGGGAGGATTGTGTACATGTTGTTCAATCAAAGGGAAGATTACAGTACGTGAAAGAAATGAACTCAATACTGGGATGACATGATGTTAACATCATGACAACCCGATTCTGTCACGATGTTAACATGATGATAACCCGATTCTTGTCCTGATCTTGTCCCGGTCTTATTACAAGGACGACATCGGGACAACTTCGGGACAGCATCGGGACAGCTTCGGGACGACATCGGGACGTCATGTTGTTTACTCCAAATTACAATCGTCTACGTGACAGGTGAATACGGTGGCAATTGCGTTAATGTTTGCACTCGTTTGGTTCGTTTCGGTTCGGTTATCAAAATATGACCGCAAAAATTTTAAACCGGAACGAAGTTTGAACGAATTATGACCAGAATATGAACGGAGTTTGACCGAAACGAAATGAACCGAACTGAGTGAGCGAAGTTCATGAGTTTGGACTCCCGCAGTGGACTGCCCGCTGCTGCCGTTAAACTTTAATCGTCCGTACATGTTTGCCTGTGAATAAAGTTGGATGACTGGCAGAATGGCTCGGAAACCCGTATAGTTAAATTTTTACAAAATGTACTGATTGTAATTTGCTCAGATAGATAAAGAAATATGAAGCAGGTCGTCTCTACTCCCGTGGCTAAAGCCCCACGTGGTCCAAATGTGCGAATTTTGACCCTGCAGAGCTATGCCTCTGAAAACAGCCGCACCATGTACTCCGACCTGTGCGGCGCTTTTGACGTGTGATCACCTGCTGTTCACTTCCATAGTCTACCGAATTTGTGATTACAGATGAATTGATTTTTAAAATACTATAATTACATGGCTTGTTGTCCCAAGATTCTGTTATAGAGCCGGCTTTTGTTTGTTTTGAGACGAAGGAATAATTTTTTTACTCAGAATTAAGAGTCCCCCCGCAATACATAACAACGGAATAAAATAACAACATTTCACATGGGGTACATGCAGATCTAATCCCCATTACGAAGTTAGAGTATATTAACCAATACAATAATATAATGGATAATATAATAATTTTGCTTGACTGTGAATTCTTATGTACTCCTAACACAGGAGGGATTTATGAACTATGAACTATGAATAGTAACACTTTAAATTAAGCCTAGAGCTCAAATTAACAAAAAATGAATCCCGTTTTGCGAGAAATGAGAAAATATAAAATACCACATACCTTGAAATGGAATCTTTAGTACTTCCATCGATATCTTCCTCTGCTCTCTCATTGTTATTTATTATTTAATTATTTATTTTAATATCTAGCTCTGCAAAAGATCTCAAATGAACGAAGAAATAAATGTACCGTGAAATTTAAATGAAGCATTGATTTGAGAGCGACGATTTCACGTTTGTTTTGAGAACCGCGCATTTCTGTTGTTGTTAGGATTAGAAGTAGGCCTATAGATCCAAACTTTTATAATAGCTGGTTCCGAGGTATATTTTTGCATTTGTTAGCTATTTAGTTTCGTTGTTTGGCTATATTTAGTGTGTCAGAACGAAATGAAGCAACAACGCAGCAAGGAAGCAATCAGAGATTGCTCAATTGTATGCCCCCCTTCCGCTTTAATCCGACACTGCTCCACCATTGTTCTGTTTTGTATTGGTCTGTGGAGGCCTAATTAGGCTAAATTATAAAAATTCTGTTTCAGTCACTTTTTTTCGGCATGCCTCGCATAATATATGTACATATTCCACCCGGGGCTTTCGTCAAATGTGACCTGGTTATGAGACCTACATTCCTTGGGAGTATACTATGGTGAAATTATGAAGCGATCGTGAACTTTGAATTTTGCATCCAATTCACTCTTTTAGGGGCAATTTCATACTTCAGGACCTATGTGATCTACTTTGGCATGTGCTTTGGACAAATAAATATATCCCATTCATTTAGGTTTGATGAACAAAGGGTAACTCTTGAAAATATAACCGAAAGCAGAGAAACTTCACGCTGCACAACTATGGGGTACTGACCACATATCATGCAAATTCCATAATTGTCCATACAATATTAACCGAGATCCAGCCCGGACAAGTCCCAATTCACAAAGATTTCAAGAACAAAAGGGCCATAACTCTTGAAATATATGCGCAACGCGGAGAAACTTCACACTGCACAACTACAGGGTACTCTCCACATATCCTGCAAATTCCATACTTGTCCATACAATATTAACCGAGATCCAGCCTGGACAAGTCCCAATTCACAAAGGCTTGATGAACAAAGGGCCATAACTCTTGAAAATATAGGCGAAACGTGAAGAAACTTCACGCTGCACAACTACAGGGCACTGACCACATACCCTGCAAATTTCATAATTGTCCATACAATATTAACCAAGATCCAGCCCGGACAAGTCCCAATTCACAGAGATTTCAGGAACAAAGGGCCATAACTCTTGAAAATATAGGCGAAACGGGGAGAAACATTACGCTGCACAACTGTGGGGCACTGACCACATGTCATGCAAATTTCATAGTTGTTCATACAATATTAACCAAGATCCATCCCGGACAAGTCCCATTCACAGAGATTTCAGAAAAAGGGCCGTAACTCTTGAAAATGATACCGGAACTCGGAAAAAACTCGACGCTGCACAACTATGAGCCACTGGCCACATTCCATGCAAGTTTCAATCCTGTCCATCAATTATTAACCGAGATATCGCGCGGACAAGAAATTCGGACGGACAGACGGACGGACAGACGGATGGACAGACGGACGGACAGACGGACGGACAAAGCGATCGCTATATGCCCCCCCTCTAGTTAGAGGGGGGGCATAATAATTTTCTAAATTTAATTGCTGAAGACCACGGCACAGAAGTGGGGGGGGGGGGGGTGTGTGCGAAAGTCCTTATAATTTCTAAAACGGGAGAAAGATCAGATGTCCAGGCGGCATCAGTAAGATAATTATAATAAATAGTGTTTTGGGAACAGATGACGAACATGGCGGGATGTAGATATTATATATCTGAACTAAAATAGGCGAAGGTATAGGTCCTATCCATATACACGGAACAAAATTTAGAACAGATATTTTATACGAAAGAAAAGGGGCCCAAGAATAAATTTGTCAAAAGGATTATGATCTCTAAATCAATATGGTCCTCTCAAATATTTTCTGTGTGAGAGAGAGAGGTAGAGCTGTGTTTGACTATATTCATGCGAAATTGACCTTCGTCATTATTACGTACTGGTATTGATTTTGGGGGAGGGGGGAGTTCTTGGAAAATTTCAACCAAAAATAACTCGAAAGTATTTGGTTTCCTGGATGAATTTAGGCCAGTATGGCTCCAGTTACAGTGTAACGAAAAGTATAGGGGGGTGGGGGGCGCAGTATAGATAAAATATTGATATTTCCTTCATAAATAAAACTTTTGGCGTGTCTCTTCTTTAGTAAAGTAAGAATGCTTATATTTACCTAGACAAAGCCCACATACCCTGCCGTAATCTCATCAAAAATCATTTTGCATTTTATGTAACTAGATAAAAATCTAAAAAAAGATTGCTTGATTAATCAATAATGTCTCTATCGATATATATATTTTTTTTACTTTCAGGCCGATGGCACCCTTGCCGGCAAGGAAGGAAGGCCGTGATTTTAGGGTCCATTTCAGGGCCACTTGACATCGAGATACATTTCCATGATGACACTAAACAGGTTAAAACTTGGAGAATATATGAAATAAAATTTGTGAAATAAAGGATCATGAAATACAGTGTCTTGCTTTTCTTTTGTGGTATTTTATTGACCTCATGCAATAAATGAGATATATTTTGAAATATTCCCGCACTAGCAACCTGTTCATGCTGGCTCAATCATTCGTTCGTTGCACCACAAAAGGTAGCCTACCTATACCTGCATGTATCAGTTTATCCATTTAAAACAATATCTAATGCAAAGGTAATTTATTGTTTTCTATTCGACATGTTATTTATCAAAGAACAGCTCCCTGGAATCCATTTCGTACTGGAGCTCATCTAATTTATCAACCATTATCGGTTCGGTAGGCCTAAACTGTTCAACAAATCTCCATTATTACAGGATATATCTGTGATTGTCATGATTGTTTCCAACAAATCCTTTATCAGGTCATTCCGGACTATTTAACAAGTGATATATAGTATTTCAGAGAAGTGTGTGTGTACATTTGTATCGATACCATCAAACTGTTACCATCCACGTGGCGATTCATTTTCCCGCCAAAACGAAAACAACGGGGTCAATATCCGGGTACCTTGTCTCTGTGCCAAACTGATATGCCTTAATGGTTCTCGTTTCCAACATAATATTATGGGCTTTGAGAACATATTTACTTATTGGACAATTCAAATACACAATAAAACAAGCCTGGTAAACAATAATAGCCCTAATCTCTACTTCCTTCCTTAGAATATTTAATTGAAAGCAACGACAGCCATCAAAATACTGTGGAGAAAAATATATCTTGAATGTTTACTGAGAGAAGGGTGAGGGGGTCACTCAATCTTTTATTTTTCAACAACGGATATCCAACCCTCCTCTCTTTTCGTTCCATGTTAATGAACTTTAGTGACTCCTTTTCTCTTGTCTTAATTGTTTCTTCTTCTTTTTTTCTTGTATATTTTTCTGTCTTGTTTTTTTTCTCCATATCTTTATCAGGTCATAGAAGATTTAATTAAAATCAACGACAGGTATCAAATACTGCATGGAGAGGAAAATATAGCTCGAATGTTCGGTGCAGTGTTACTCTGATTTATTTTTCAAAAACAGCTATTTTTCTCCGCCCTTGTTTCTTCTCCAGATTCAAATCAGGTGTGCTAAAGGTAAGTGCGTACGATGAAACATGAACTGGTGGTGGCCAACCTCAACGTATTCCCAACTGGAAATAATATAGAAGGCCATCACGAAACAGTTGTGTTGATTAAGGACCTTTGGAAACTCTTAATATACGACTGCTGTCCAGTGTGAATGACGGATCTGACGCATTTAATCATGGGTTGCACATTTTTATTGATTATTTGTTTGAAATATATCACTATTTTCAAGTGAATATAAATCGAATATGAAACATTTATCTTCAAATCTATAATATTGATGACTCGGAGTTATAATGTGCCTCGCCTTGTTTTTTGTTTTTGTTTTTTTTTGCTGACTACCTGTGAACATTATTTTGTTCAGTTTTTTTCTTCAGATCTGTCGTTCATTTTCAGCCTATATATTTCCATTCTGCTTTTCTTCAACTCGGATACAACAACAGCAGGACTTGTTTATATGCTGCGAATTAAAAGAGAAAGAATTTATTTGTGTACACTGAAGCACATCACTTTTCCACTTCAACATTTCCCGATCAACTGTAATATTTCACGGGTGCCGGTCACCAACCACTTCCAGTATTTGTTAACTGTCACAATCAGAAGCAAATTACCCAGGAGGCATTTTGACACACAATTGCGAGGAAAATGTGGTTTTAAGAAGAATTCAAAATTATTATAGAATACATAACATACGCTGCAGGCAGCATGGAATTCGGTGGAGCTGTGACTTCTTCAGTGAAAGCCGTACAGCTCCGCCAGTCATATCCATTTCCCAGTATGCAATTTGTCCGTAAACATCACCATGTTGGCATAAATTAAATGTGATCAAATGGTTCATATTCTTCTAAGCAAACATCTCTTGTTTTCTATTTATTTCTTACGGGGTAGTCAAGGTGAAGTGACAAAAGAACACCTGTCCAACATCCAGCGCTATGGAAAAGATTGTTGATTGCTCTGATCACATTTCTGTGCTATAATAAATATAAAAATCTAGGCTATAATGAAATTCCCTTCTCGTAAATAAAAACTGATAATTGTACAGAAAATAAGAACCTCAATAAGTCCCACTAGAAAAAAACGTTGAATGTCCGACATTTTCAGGGATGAGAGCCTATATTCAATATATATATCTGACGAGCGTAATTATTGATAATAGCCCCACTGACGATTTTTCTTTCCTTTAATGTTCTCAGTTGGCTTTCGAAGTAAATTAAATAGAATTCCATGAGTTTTTGAGATCAAGGGCGTGGGGTTGGAGTCACGTATGTTTGATGGAGCCGAAGCTCTGTGAGCTGACGGAGGCCAATCTCCATAGACTTGCAGAGTCGAATCTCCGTGGACTGAGATCCAGATTGTAATTACAAAAAATAATAGTTGAAAGGCTTTTAAAACTGATTGGTCTCTCGGTGGTGCTAATCAAGATTATTTACCATTTCAATTTGCATATTAAAGAGGCTTGAAGTACTACAGTTTTGAGTTTGGTAAACAATAACATACTCGGATTATACCATCTTGTTGTAAAAGGACCGCATTATTGTCAAAGGCTGTAGATATCATTCTAATTTGCGCATTTGTGTTGTGGACTTACAAACTCTCAGTATCCATGGCTGTCTTCGCAAGTTACCGGGAATGGATGGAGAATTCAATCTGTCATCTGTCGATGACCACCAAGAATGATCATACATTTATTACTTACCTTAATTTGTAGGCGGTAGTTAAATGAATGCATACAATTAGTAAAAGAATTGCAGGAAATATAAACGCATAAAATTAGCTTTCGCTAGCTCATGCAGTAACACAATTTCGGAAATACTAAAATTGTAAATTGTAGTCGCAGCTCTTCGCATTTTCGGTGACTGGTAATGTTTTCGGCCAACTTCCCTGATCCATCATATTCATGGAAGTGATTTGCTAACCGTAATTTATAAAAAGAACGAATTCGCCTGTAATATATATTACCGGTAGATTCTATTCGATATCCGTCGTAATTTCAATCAATCAAAAATCGAAATGTAACCAGGTGGGTCTAACAAAAAAAAAAAATCGAAATGTAACCAGGTGGGTCTAACAAAAGGAAAAATAGTTGAGAAAATACTTAATTAATATTATCCTGGATGGTATTAAAAAGATTCGTTCTCATCGAGGCGTACAAGGTACATTCCGAAGATGTTATTCGTCCTCAATACAATTGTGTTGCGGAAATCTGTCGCTTATGTACGGGAAGATATCACGGTAATGACAAAAATTATTAGCCCATTCTTCCTAAATATTTACATAATACTAAAAAATTGTCTAGACTAATGTAATAAGAAACGAGAAGAATGCAAGATAATTTTACCGATAGCACAGAAGAATATATAAGATAAATATTCTGATAAAAAATATTATTAAACAATTTTGAATAACTTTTTCTTTTCTCATATTGCCGAATCTTATAAACAGTTCATAACAGATCATATTGTGGAATGCAAATAGAATACATATCTTGAGTGAATGGAAGAAATTCTTGCATAAAGCGTTCACTTTTTCCACGAGAAAACCGGAATGTGAAATTGAAGACCGAATAGTTCCGTGCTGTTGACCTTGTTGTTTATCAGCGCGCGGACCTCGGCGAAAGCACGCTTTTTCGTGCAGACGTCACGAAAGATTTCATTCCAGAGCATATAAAATTATGTTTTTAGATCTAATATAACAAGGCTCGAAATTAGCAGTGCACAGATGCATGTATTTTTTCCACGGTGCACGTAAATTTTGATCGGCAGGTGCACAGTGTGCATGTAGCTGCATATGCAAACAAAGTGTTGAAAAATGGACCGTCGATCACAAAGAATACAGCTTATGGCAGACTGCCAATTGTCTTGAAAAATTTGTTAGACAATGTACAAGCTGTGCGTTGAATTACCCCCGTGGGTATTTTTATCTCGGGCATCTCCACATCAGATGCTCCACACTATTTCTTAGTCTGCTTCACGTCGTGTGTGACATTTGCAAACTGTTCAAAAGGATCTGAACACAGCAACATTCAAGCTTTTTTCTGCAGCCTGTTGTCAAATAAACACTGACCCTGCTGGAAAAGTGGGATGTGAGAGTCGGGCTGCAGTTGAATCTGTACAGGAGTCCCGACGATGTTGCAGAAACACACACGAATCTCGCAACAACAACAACAACAACAGAGAAATTTGTTGAGGCCAATATAATTCGATTTTCTGTAAATTTGTCGATTTGAAAAATTAACAAAAAAATAGTAAGAAATGGTTTATATGGTGTTGGTGTTTAGTACATATGACCTCCTCAAGAGTGATCTCAACACAAAGTCAGATTCATCAGAATATTTGACTTTGTGGCAAAACACATTTGATTTTTTCCAAATATTGATGTTTTTGATTTTTTAGAATAGTTCTGTTGAAGGACGCTGTAAGATCCTGTATATAAGTGCTGATACCTGGCATTAGGAGAGCCCAAACTCGTAAAAGATTTCGGGACAAATTTACGAAGAAGGATTTGAAAAAAATTATTCTTTCTTTTTTCTTTTTTTTTTTGTGCATGTAGGCAAATTGCTGTGCATGTACATGAGAAATTTAGGTGCACACTGTGCATGTAATTTTTTTACCCTAATTCGAGCCTTGATATAAAGTTGATTGTAATAGAAAGAAGAAACATATATCTCTGTGAATCTGGGGATAATGAAGATCGATCTTCGTTATTTTCTTGAAGTTGGAAATCCGTGACAAGTTGCCATTTTCAACTACTGTTCTCCGTGAAGGTGACCGACGATCGTTTACATTTATGAGAACGAACCGGAATGAACGCAAAAGGATGAACGGAGTTTGAACGAAATATAACCGAATTGTGTCGATAGCTGACAAGAAATGAAATACAAATGAAAATATATTTGATCACTATATCCAAACATGTACCATGCAGATGTTCTTTTTGATGCGCTGGAGACTTGACACGTGGGTGTGAACGTTACGCAGTGCCACAGGCCGTTTGGCCCCAGCATATCAGCTTTACGGATCAGAAAAATAACCTCAATTGTACATCATCCCTTAGTGCCAGGGTTACTAAGTTACTTTGTAGGAATGGGAAGAGAATCAGCGGATGAGAAAATCGGGACAAATAATCGGGACAACATCGGACCAACATAGTGACAAGATCGCGACAAGATCGGACCATGATCAGGTCGTCCCGATGTTGTCCCGATTTTTCAACCGGGACAAGACCGGGTCAAAATCGGGACAGCATGATGTTAACACGGTGAAAAGATCGGGACAAGATCGGGTCGATTTTTATTGAGTTCATTTCTTTCCTGTACTGTAGGTAAGCAGCACAGCATGGGAAAAGACTGTGAACAGTATCTGCCAATTTGATAACCGTGATATCAGGTTTGGTTTATCCATATATAATGGGATGACCTGAGGTTTTCAACCAATGAAATGTTGTAGCCTGTCGAGAAGAATCCATCAGATTTCGTTCAGATAATATCACTGGTTGTACCGTACCGGCTTTTCATGGTCAAATAGGCTTGAGTAAAATTCTGCATAGTGATAATGCTAAAATGTAGGATAGGCCAGATGATGTGGGAGTGTAGATTAGACCAAAGGGTAATGAGACCCAGAAAGAAGTGAGGAAGCAACTGTTACTGGTAACTCACCACTTACGTCCAGGAATGTCTCTGCTGAGCTGGACCCCTGAGCATTGCTGGCATTACAACTGTACACCCCCTCAGAGAACTTACTGGCATTGGGGACACGCAGGGTCAAATTCACCAAATCACTGAAATTACACAGCATACATTATACCATCATGTCAACCAACAGACTAAACATATCTGCTTCTACTATGTCCTGATACATCATGATTTGGTATCACAATAGATCTGACCACCTGCCTAGGAACTAAAACGTGTAAAAAGAACAAATTATACAAAGATCATTGTCATGGAGATAAATTCTTGAAACATTCACCATAACTGACTAAACTGTATTACAGGTTATAACATAATCCTGTTAATGATGTGACAGAGCATGGAGTGACATATAAAGCTTAACAAACTTAATACAGTTGGTTCTCTGACAATGTCGAATCATTTTTTTCAAAACGCATGCCTGAATTTTAATTTGAGTTCCTTTAAATAAAATGTTCTTCCACATCAGAAACTTGTAAAGATATTTCTCAATCTGTTGTCGTGGGGAAATATATCCCCTCACAAGCTTGAGAGCAGTCATCTCTGCTACTAAGGAGAGATAATCCAAATGTAAGTAGGGTAACCACTCACCAAACATTGAAACAGTAGATAGAAAACTGTCCCAGATCTTTAGACTGAAGATGAGGGGACAAACTGACAAATTATAGACAGAACTGTGATCACATAAGACATCCGCCTTTTGAGTGGCCATATAAAATAAATTGCATAAGAATCAACAGTTTGCTACATGTAGGACTAAATTTCCCTTTGTCCAGACCACACTGTTAAACTGTGTAATGAACTGCGTAACTAGGCGATCATCTTTGAAGAGTTGAGACTACCGATACTCTCCAATTATATTAAATTAATCAACATACTTGTAGAAGAGCTCATTACTCTCTGGACGTCCATCTTTATACCAGCGCACAGAGAATGGGATGGAACTGTCAACTTCACAGGTCAACACGGCGGTGCTATCATAGAAGGCTTTACTGACCTCTAGTAAGTAGACATGTGGTGCTGTAGGGACTTTAGGACTGATAGCTGTAGGAGTGGTCCTCTGCAGTAAAAACCCTCTATCATCTACTCCATCAACCTGGAAAACATATTGAAATATACTCTGGTTAATTCTTCATCCACATTTATTAGAATTTTTTAATCTTTTGGTTGAGCTTTGCTAATGTATTTATCAATTATTCCCTGTTCCGAGGGATCTATCCCTCTATCCAAACCTAAGGTGGTGATAGTCCCGGAGGTAAAAGGATACTGTGCATACTGATACACAGCCTTTAGAACTTGTCCTTATACAGCTAAAAGTATGCCTTATAGCTATGGTAATGTATATATTTGTTGAAAGTGCATTTTTTAAGGATTCCAAATATATAAATGTGTTCAATGTAAACTTTTAGGGTTGTGAAGATATTCGAATTTTGAAAAATAATTAAAATGAAAACCCGAGGGGTTCAAGTCCCCCGACGTTGAAACAATTGATTTGGAACCGTAACTTTCAGTACCCAGCATGCGGAGCTATCCCATGTGAGATTCAGTGGCAAGGTACCCACAATTACTGAATTTGTCCTAATCTGGTCAAGATTTCAGAAGATATTGTATGAAAACAAAATTTTAACTTGGCCTGCAGGTGGCGCCACCTATAGGTGGGTCAGCGTGAAAAACAATCCCAAGCGAGATCTTGGGACGAGGTACCCACATACCAAATTTGAAAAGAATTCGTTCTGTTTTTTAAAAGTTATTGTCCGGAAACGAAATTTTAACTTGGACCCCAGGTGGCGCCACCTATAGGCAGATCGGTGCGAAAAACAATCCCAAGCGAGATCTTGAGGTGAGGTACTCATACATCAAATTTAAAAAAAAATCATTCAGTTTTTCAAAAGTTATTGTCCGGGAACAAAATTTAACTTGGTTCCAGGTGGCGCCACCTGTATGCAGATCGGCGTGAAAACCAATCCTAAGCAAGATGTTCAGGTGAGGTACCCATATACTAAATTTGAAAAGAATCCGTTCAGTTTTCCAGAAGTTATTGTCCGGAAATTAAGTCAGACGGATGCACTGACGGACGGATGCATGTCCCGACACACGGACGGACCCCAATTCTCTAGTCCTCATCTAGCCCTTCGGGCGTCGGGGGACAAAAAAAGAGTCTTCTTTTTTAAATGGCTATTTTCATAAAAGTATTCAACTTATCCTAACTGACATCATCATTTCTTGTAGGAGACAATTCAAGCAGAAAATCTGCGTCACAGTTTGTCAATTTTGGTCTAGTTCTTATTCTATTGACATTTAATTCAACTTCAAATTTCAAAACTGTGAGTTGCTCGATTTTGTAAAGAAATATTTCATTGAATGTCAATAGAATGAGAATTAGACTGAAATTGATAAGACTGAGACAAAGATTTCCTGTTGGAGTGGTCTTCCACAGGAAATGATGAAGTAAGTTATGATAAGTTGAATACTTTTTTGAAAATAGCATTTAAGAAAATAAAATTACAGTGTTTACAGTGAACAAATTTACATATTTGAAATCCTTAAGAATGTGTTTTCAGGAAATATATACATTACCATAGCTATGAGGCATAAAGACAAGGGTTTGTAAAAGTGTGTGCAGGAGGGCTCCATACCCTTAAACCAGGATTAGTTTCATCAAAACTATTTGTCAGTAAAACAGATACTCAGTAAATCCTACATCTGACTTTATTAGCAGTATGAAACAACAACAACATGATTGTTGTACATTATATACATGTTATGATGTATGCCTACAATGTCTTGGCTAATTTTGAAGGCTCAATCTGGAGAAACTATCATCTCCATCAGATAGTTCAGAGTGATACATTCAATATACCCTATAGAACACATGATAGAGAAATATTACCACTTTGACCGAGGGCTGTTCCAAAAAATGGACACCTTTTTCTGACCCCAACCATCCCTACACCATATATCCTATCTCCCTAATGTTAAATGTCTGTATACCATCAAACACACATATATCATTGAACTGAAAAATCTCTGCCCCATCCCAGTACTTTTTTCTGGAACATCCAAGACGACTTAAATGTCGACATTAACCTACAAAGGCTCCAGTCTATTTCAAAGTTTACACCATCTTTTTTACTGATGCAAAACCTCAGAAATATATTACACAGATGAATCTTCAGTTATAGCTCTGCTCATCTCAAACGAAAGTGTCTATTTGCAGGGATTTCAAATGTTGATGGATAAACATGTAAGTAAGCAAACAGTAAATACAGACCTTGACATAGAAGAACTGATCTGGTGGGATGAATGCGCTGACATTGAACATAGAGGTTTTCTGTGCGTTTCGTATGATAGGGTACTCTGCCAGCTGTATCCCTTCCAGGTCCACCAACTCAAGCTTAGTGAATGTCCCCGGTGACTCCAGGTCTGTGGCGTTGATCAGTACATGGGTCGGGATACCTTAATGGACATCAAATAATTATTACACCTACGATAATTCCCCTAATAATTCGATCACCGGAAGTGCAGCAAAAAAAGGCTTACATCTGGAAATATTCGTGATGGCACCAGCTAGAAAGGGTCACATTTTGTCATTATATGACTTTTCTTCAATTTGAATGAAGAATGGGAATAGTACTTTTTTTTCTGTGTTTGAGTAACAAAGTTGAAAGTGAACTTCCTGAGATTGAATTATCAGCCCTGGGAATGACCATAATTGGATTTAGTGAAAGCCCCAGTCCAACTTCAAGTATATACTTCATACAGCATATGGTTTCTTGTCAATTTTCACATGTGCTCTTATAGGAGGTTATATGCAAATTTATTAAAATAGAGAACTGAAAAGATAAGTATAAGGAGGCAGTATTGGGGAAATATCGTGGATTCCCAGACTGAGATTTCATTTGTTGTTCTAATTTAAATTTTCAGAAGTAAATGGTCTGAATCTGCTCTTTGCCCAATTAAATGCATAATATTATCATGTCCTTACCTTTAATTGGCCTGTAATCTGCATCTCCAAACTTTGTATCTGGTCTCCTGGCAAATTTAGAGACAAAATCCAGTGAACTGAGGCCTGTGACCCTGATAGTATGTGGGCCAGTACTGGATACCTCAAGACGCCAGATTCCTGGAGTTGGATCCTTTGTGTTGACAATGAGCACATTTTTCAGGTTCAGTAACTCTGTGTAGCCGTCATCCACTCTCAGTTGTCGTCCTGCAATGATAATTGACTTCATTTGTAACAAACATCCAGATTTTCATGCAATGAAGGAGTCCTGCAGCTTCTCTGAAAATCTGCACATTTATTTTCAAATTGAGACCAGGAGAATCCCACCTTATATCACATCTTACTGTTAATATACAGATAGTGTACATTATTTATATACACTGTGAGGTGTGAAAACAGGATATGTCAAACCATAGCTAAACTGTAACAACTCTTCATAGAGATTTTGCTGGATCCTTTCAAAATTCACCACACTTTGTCATTACCACACATGTGAAGATATGCATGTGATCTTTAGACCTGATCCAATGCTTTTCCCCACAAGTTATGCCCCTTGATCGGGGGACAAAAACACTTCCATCTGATATCCCTTTTGTAAATGCAATTCATCAGGTGGTGTATGATTCTTGAAACACTATACACCATTAATTTCTTTGATAGGCATTTAGAGGTAAATGTAGGCGTAAATAGCACAAGGCTATTCTACGGATAACATGAGCTCCACAGCAATACAGAAGTTGTTATCCATAGAACAGCCTTGTGTTGTATGATTTTTTAGAAACTGTCACCATAAGGATGAAGTCTCATGTCCTGAAACAATTAACACACACTATAACAGGCAGATTGTCAGGTCAGAACATGCCAATAATGTGGCTGTATTTATGATTGTCTGCAACACTGTCTGAACAGAATGATCGCATAACCATCACATCACTGATCAAAAATCTGATAATTATCTCCTTAGATTCCCTTTATTACACATAATCATATTAATCTCCTATTCCCCCCTTTCTCCTTTTCTGGGTGTAGCCCTGTTGTTGTCTACTGTGTACGTTATGGGCGCACAGTGAAATTGGAAAGGAAGTTAAATTTCTCACCATAAAATATTAGGGAAATTGACAAAATGGTCCAAAATTATGCATATAATCCATTACTTCTTTGTTGTTTCAATGATGTCAGAGAGTGATCAAATTTATTAGAACAGGCGATTGAATTTTGTCCTAAGAAATGGATGATTGATGACTGATAGAGAGGCTGAATTATTAGAGGGGTTGAATTATTAGAGGGGTTGAATTATTAGAGGGGTTGAATTATTAGAGGGGTTACCATATCTTGGTCTAAATGTAAGTGGCAATTATTTCAATGGATTCTACACTCAATATTAACCTACCATTAGGATCAAAGAGCTTAATCTCAGGGTTGTCTCCGCTGACTGACACAGTGAACTCCTGAAGTTTACTGTCCACCGGTAGATCAATCACTTGAGTGTCTGTCTTGTCACGATCGATTGATAGCAGATTCACCTTCCTAGACTGGACGGCCACGCGCACAAAATTCAAAACCTGTCAACATAAATACAGAAATATTAGCTGAACGATAATGAAAACACCCAGAATACTGCTGGCAAGACATTTTAAGTATCTACGTTGCAACATAATACATGATGATAAAACAGTTACAGATTTATCTACACACAAAAATTTACTTGTGTTTGCTACTGATATACTCAACCAAAAACATAGAAAACATGTTAACATTATCAGCACCTCTACATGTTCATAAACTGACTCATATCCATGCTCTCTGTTCAATATTCAGTGAAATCACATCAGGGGAGACAACTGGGGGAACCAGAATTATTTCATCATGGATGGAGACTGATAATATTATCACGATTAAAGCTTCAGAAATTTGTATACCATATGTGAGATTAACACTTTAAGTTCATTTTCAAAGGCAGATACAACACACTGAAATATTCATCACATACTCTTCTGTCTCTTGCTCTATTTGATAAAGCTTTTCATTTCTAAGTGAAGCCATACTGAATATGAGAGAAGTTATCTCCCCTGATTGTGATAAAGTCAAGGTGTGAGAGTCATTGGGTTTAAAAGTACATTTTACGTCTATTCACAGATCTCACCTCATTGACTTGAGACTTCTTCAGCAGGAACACCTGTCCTGAACTGGTGGAAGCTATCTGTTCATAGGCTCGGAATCCTTCATGGGTTACATCCCCACAATCTCCCGTCATGACAAACACAACCTAGTAAATAATATAGATCTGACATAGTATGCTGTACAATGTTATGTATCTAGTGTGTATGTTCACAAAATTTCTCTGATACATGTACATAATGGATTATAAAAACTCCTTCTGAAGCACCATCATCTGAGGGGATTGAAGCATCACTATCCAAGAGATTGAAGCGGCATCATCCAGGGATTAAATTGCAATCATTCAGGGGATTCAATAACCATCATCCAGGGGATTGAAGCACCATCATCTGGGGGATTGAAACACCATCATCCAGGGGATTGAAGTACCACTATTCGGGAGACTGAAGCCTCACCATTAAGGGGATTGAAGCGCCACTATTCAGGGGGCTGAAGCACAATCATCCGGGGATTGAAGCACCATCATCCAGGGGATTCAATAACCATCATCCGGGAAATTGAAGCACCATCACTCAGGGGTTTGAAGCACCATCATCCTGGGGGTTCAAGCAACATCATCCAAAAGGATTGAAGCACCAGCATCCAGGGGATTGAAGCACTGTTATCCAGGGGATTGAAGCACCATTATCTGAGGGGATTGAAGCACCACAATCCAGGGGATTGAATTACCACTATTCAGTGGTGTGAAGCACCATCATCCAGGGATTGAAGCACCATCATTTGAGGGATTCAATAACCGTCATCCAGGAAATTGAAGCACCATCATTCAGGGGATTGAAGCACCATCATCATGGAGGATTGAAGCACTACCATCCAGTGAAATACTGGGCTTTCATATTTATGCATGAAACAAAGTACATGTACATGTGCTACGTGCAATAGTTGATTTTCCGAGGATAAAAAATACCAAGTATGAAATTGGAAACTCTACAGCCTTCACCATGTCCGCTAGTACACTTAGGTTACAACAGCATCTATCAATCATTTCACACATAGTTAAACATGATAAACAAGATGAATGGAATATTTACATATGCAACCAATAAAATATCTGGTTTCATCTAAATTTGCTCCTACTGTGAGTGGGTGGTGATAACCATTAGCCATAGGTTGATGGAAAAATTTGTGAAACATAATTATCTTCTTGCAGTTAGCTACACGTAGCCAAGTCAATATTCAGGAAAAAGCAACTGTTTGGCAGAATAAATTGTTTGTAGTAGCTATAAAGAATTAATGTTTACTATGAAATCTTTTTTCCAGGCATTCTTTTAAACACTGTAGACAACTTAAGTCAGATCTTTCGGAAACTCCAAAACAGCAAAAATGTTAGGTACTGATGACCAAGCCATGTGAAGTCATTTTAAACAATTTTTACCAAAAATACATCAACACTACACACAATATGTATATTTACATATATTATTATAACTGTCTGTCTTTATAACTTATCAAGTACAGCTGATTACGGGATATAATAAACATCATTTCAAGCCTTTTTGCTTACTGAAGGCAGAGGATCATGGGTAAATTAACAAGCGTTCTGAGAACCCCAACATCTCGCCTTGCGGGGTCATCCGCCGAAGGTGCAGCAGTATTGAAAGCATACATGTAGAGCAAACAATAAGGTCTGGAATAGGTGATGTGGTACAGACAATAATGTCTGGAATAAATTATCTGGGACGGACAATAACATCAGCCCCATGTGGGATTACTGGTATACAAGTTAATCCCATGTAGGATGGATAGGTCAGTGCCATCGGATTACTGGTGCATAGAGCAGTCCAGTGTGAGATTACTGCTGGATAGGACAGTCCCATGTGAGATTACTGCTGGATAGGCGAGTCCTGTGTAGGATTACTGCTGGGTGGACCAATCCCGTGTGTTATTACTGATGGATAGACCAGTCCCCTGTGGGAATACTGCTGGATAGTCCAGTCCCAAGTGGGATTACTGCTGGATAGGCCAGTCCTGTCTGGGATTACTGCTGGATACATGAGTCTCGTATGGGATTAATGCTGGATAGGACAGTCCCGTGTGGGATTACTGCTGCATAGGCAGTCCAGTGTGGGATTACTGCTGCATAGGGCACTCCTGTGTGGGATTATGGCTGGGGAGGCCAGTCCCATGTGAGATTACTGCTGGATAGGCTAAACCTGTGTGGGATTACGGCGGGATAGGTCAGACCCATGTAGAATTATGGCTGGATAGGTCAGTGCCATGTGGGATTACTGCTGCATATTCAGTCCAGTGTCATATTACTTCTGGATAGGTCAGTCCCATGTGACATTACTGCTGCATAGGCCAGTCCTGTGTGGAATTACTGCTGGATAGGCCAGTCCCATGTGGGATTACTGCTGGATAGGCCAGTCCGGTCTGGGACTACTGCTGGATAGGTCAGTCCCGTGTGGCATTACTGCTGGATAGGCCAGTGCCATTTGGGATTACTGCTGGATTGGTCAGTCCTGTGTGAGATTACTGCTGGATACGCCAGTCCCAAATGGGATTACTGCTGGATAGACCAGTTCGGTCTGGAATTACTGCTGGATAGTTGAGTTCCGTATGGGATTACTGCTGGATAGGTGAGTCCCATGTGGCATTACTGCTGGATAGGCCAATGCCATTTGGGAATACAGCTGGATAGGTCAGTGCCGTGTGGGATTACTGCGGGAGAGCTGTGACCTAGGAAAATCTATGTCCACCAAGTTTTATAATCATCCCACGAAAGGTTCAACAAACTTTCCATGTACAGATCTACATGTAAATTTTTGCCCAACAATACCTTATCAATGGAAAGGTACAAAGTCTAAAATGCAATAATTAGGACAAAAATTCATATTTAATGTCATATTTCTTAAATAGCACATGCACATCGTCGAATCATATTGAACTTGGGTAGCAAGTGTCAAACTCATCCAGTGAAAGCTGACAGCTTCAGAAAACTTTCCATGTACAGATGTACATCTATATACATGTACATTATTATTGGCAGATTACTTAGACAAAACCCTAAGTATGAACAAAAATTAATATTTCATCTCCTAAATAGCACAGGTACATCTTCTAATCATAAGAAACATGTGTACCAAGTTTCATAATCATTCAATGACAGCTGACAACTGTAGCAAACTGTGGTGTACAGATGTATATGTGCACTTCAGCTAAACGCAAAACTCCATCATTTGCCATAATTTGGAGAAATATTAATATTTCATCTCAAAAATAGCACAGGTACATTCTCTAATCATAAGAAACATGTGCACAAAGTTTTGTAATCATCCAATGAGAGCTGACAACTGCAGCAAACTCACCATGTGCATGTACAGGTATACATGTAGAGGCCTACACGTACAATTTACCTAAACAGAAAAGTCATTCATTTGCCATAATTTTGAGAAAAATTAATATTTCTTCTCAAAAATAGCACAGGTCATAATAAACATGTGTACCAAGTTTCATAATCATCCAATGAGAGCTGACAACTGCAGCAAACTCACCATGTACATGTACATGTATACATATACAGGCCTACATGTACAATTTACCTAAACAGAAAACTCATTCATTTGCCATAATTTGGAGAAAAATTAATATTTCTTCTCAAAAATAGCACAGGTACATCCTCTAATCATAAGAAACATGTGTACCAAGTTTCATAATCATCCAATGACAGCTGACAACTGCAACAAACTTTCTAAGTACAGATGTGCATGTGCACTTCAGCTAAACGCAAAACTCTATCATAGGGATTTTAACATTGAAGCACCCCAGGGGTAGTACCCCCAGGTGGCATACCCACCCCCCATATTTTATATATTTTTTTAATATTTTTTTTAATTTTTCTAGATTTTTTTTTAATTTGCTAAACCAAAAACCTTATCATTTCCAGGCAGGGGACACCGACACCGACATCCTCTTTCCCCCCTCACAATATCTCCCCTTTACTTCGTAAGGCGAGATAAAAATGGTTGAGAATAAGTGTCCCTGGATATTTACAACCTGCATGTTTTCCATTGATTTTGTTTTATACTCATGCCCGATAGGGCTGACTGACCTTATTGCAGGGTTCCTACCCTTTGTGAAAGACAAAATTCCAGGGCTATTTCAGGACTTTCCCAGGTGCATACAACCTTTTTCCAGGATCATTAACTGAATTTCCTCAACATTTTTTAACACCTTTTACCATGTCTCTTTCAGCAAATTCAACAATGTACATTAGAATGGAATGAATATGTATTTCAACTATCACATTTCATACAGATCAGACTAGTTCGAAAAATAAATTCAGTTTGTTAATAGAAAGAAATTCCAATAATTATTTGTGGCAAATAATTTGGGGGAGAAAGGACAATAAAATTCAAGGACTTTTCCAAGACTCTTTACAAATATTCTCAGAATTAAAGGATTAGCAGGGCCTGGAATTCATTTTCTCAAAATGCAAGGAAATCCAGGACCCGTATCAACCCTATTATTGGAGAAATTAATGGGAAATTGACTAATTACACTTTTCTCTCAGAACATGGCTCGGTTTCAGTATAGCATGGCCCGTGTTATGTCCCCTGACATACAGCTGTAATTTATATGCTATGGTTTTGAAGATGCACTTTTTGTTTGGTCAGTATTTCTTCCACAACTTTAGTGCTACAATGAGGACAAGTGTATATGTGAGAGAACTACTTACCTGGCTCTGTTTTTGCTGTATAAGTGAGAGGACCTCCTCTGTGAGGTAGTAATCCTTAGAACGAGCGTCTGTGAACACATAGATGAAGGAGTTGGGTAAGGAGACCTCCAGGGCCTTCTTTATGGCTCCCACACTCATCTCAGGGCAATCTCCTCCTCCCTGTACATACAGATCACGGAGCTGGACCTGAAACTCTTCGGTGTTTGTCGTTACTATCACTGGACCAACCTCTGAAAAACACACAATATATATGTATTATCAATACTCTCAACAGCTACATGTACACCATGACTGGATGTTAAATAAGAGTATTCTGGCATTGCAACGAAAGTTATTAAGCCCCATGTAGGAGACTCAAATGTGATAGTCGAAATATACCACCACAATTAACCATAGGGTTAATTGGTCACCCATCTCCTACATTTTTATTGTTAACCCCATACAGTCACCAGGCAAATCACTACCCAGTTGCACGAATGCACGTACTCGCGCATAGCTCCTTTCCTACTTAGTACTACATTGTATACCCAGGTGACACAGTTGTAAGTATAGCTCAAACTGCTCCTTTCATACTCTTTGTTCTATCTAATGGTACAGACAGGCGGATGGACAGACCGACAGATCCTTTTATACATTGTAGTACATATATTGGGTGTAGCTGGGTTGAGTATATAAATTATTATCAGCTAAGTGGCTAGAGGTGTTAAAGTGTTCTGATGCACACCTTCAGTATACAGAGTTATGAGTTGGGTAATGCTCAGCTGGGGGCAGTGGGGAGGAAAACAGTTGGAGTTTAGTGACTGCGCCCAATAACTGTGTACTGATGTAAGCTGCCACAATATATGAGGTTATGGGTTGAGGTGATGCTCAGTTCAGGAAATTAGGGGTGGGAATCACAGCCATTCAGCCTGTTTTAATACTTGGGGATGAAGCAATTGCATCCTGTGTTTTTCTGTTGTAAGCTATCAATGCAAGGTGTTTTATGGTGGGGTAATGCTTATTTAAGGAGACTGAGGTGGAGCTTTTGTGTACTCTACATGTGAGGTTCAACTTTAAATTTCTACATTCAGTTTAAGACTGAAAGTGTTCAGGATGGTTTATCTTGCAATAAAATAGATCTACCCTACTAAATACCAATGGGAATGCATGTATACCCCCATCACCATGTTAACTGACCCAAGCTGTGTTTTTGGTGACTAACAGAACAATTCATGTACCAGTACTCCATGGTTTTTAACATCTGGTTGTAATCCAAGGTGATAGCCATTTAAATACCAGAGGAGCCATTTGTTTGTTATTCCAGCATTTAGTTAACAAACTTCAACATGTTCAAAGGATCAGGTTTAACCACACAGGATCTAACATTGCCTAAATCAGGACAGAAGGGAAGTACAGTTGTACCACATGTCTGATCAAAGTGAATGTCAAGGAATACACTGATCTTGGAAAATAGAGATGAAGAATTATTAAGAATTGTTAAGATGGCAGAACAATATATAACCATAAAACAAGAAATCCAGCAGTTGTTTCGTTTATACAATGAATTGAAATAGATCAGCCATCATGATGTTCATTTGCCGGTATATTCAAAGGCATGCAGTTATTGAACACCGTTATTTCCTCACATTCTCTGTAAGATTAATCCAAAAATGGAATTTACTTTGACAGATATTAACATTAACAATATTTTGATTGTACATTTATACACTTAAGAATGCTAAGGGCAGACTTAGCGAAACGTTGTGTTTAATAAAGAAGAAGTTGAAATCCAGGAAATACCAGTGTTCAACATTTTTTGCATTTGTGTTCAAACTATTGAAGAGATTGGTGTCAGGACATTTCAGAGGGTGACATTTCGACAGGTAATATTTCGACCAACAACATTTCGGCTGGCGGCATTTTGACCTGCAAAATTTTGGCAGCCATATTTTATTCATCATCTCTCAAGTATGAGTATGCCTGCTAGACATCACATTATCAAGTTCCTGTTGCTTTTCAGCAAAATGCATTGAAGCAACAGGAACCTGAACAGTGAGAGTTTGACTGTGTATCAAACTTACATCACACATGCATGTGGTCATGAAACAGAAGCCTACTGAAATTCAGTGAGATTGACCTAATTCTTTCAGGTCACCAGGTCAAACTAAATCTATGTAATAATTTAAATTGAAGATACTAAATCAGATAAAACAGATGTCGTGGGCTGAAATGTCATCTGCCAAAATATTGTGGATTTGAAGAGATACCAGAACATTGTATCAGAACAGGACTTGGAGGACAAGGGTATGTAATTACTTCTCTACATTCCTGTATTGATAACTACAGTAACATATAATTCAAACAGAACCATACGTCTGCGGAGCACCTACCTTTTTCCCCCCAGACATGTCTTACTAGGTTGGTTGGTTGTTTGAAGTTTAACGTCGCACCCAACCTTATCGGTCACACGGCGACGATGACCCAAACAAACATACCCTAACAAAACCCTAACCCTAACAAAAACCTAACCAAAACTACAAAAAATTTCGAAAATCAGGCTCTCTAAATGGAAATTTCAGTCAAAACATCACTCAGACTGAAGCTCGAAATCCATTTGATAGAATCCAATATATTATTGTTAATTGTTAGTAATAAATAATAAAAAATAATTTCATTTAATCACCATGCAGTCAATGAATCAAGAAGTTTTATCCATCCGTCATTACATAACAAAACAGGGGCATCACAAGGATTTGAATAGGGGGGATGCAAGTGTTTTTAATTTTCAAGGGCAGATTCTAGGTGGGTCGACAGCTTATTAGGCGAGAGTCCAGGGGCCGCCTAAGCTCTGAACGCTCCGGGATCGCCGGAGATGCGTTTTAAGCATTTTCCCGGATATAAATAAATCTGAACATAATGTATGCAGATTTATGATTCTATTTTCACGTTTGTTTCGCATTTATAACCACACATCGATGTTGAAAAAAAATCACACCTCATGCCTAAATGCATTTAACTTTCTAGTTATATTTCATACATACAAAACGATGACCTTTTAACGTCCTGGAACACTAGAAACCAATACGCGTACCGATATAATTGATTTACACAAAGCTAAAATAAGCGAATCCTATCAGATCAACAGGTGAGGACATGCCCCCTGCTGGATTATTTTGAATTTTTATGCTTGATTTCCTGCATTTTAGCGTACATGTATGTTAATGCTAAACTTGGGTTTGATATCTTATATACATAACTTTCGTATTTCCAATCTACCGGCAAAAAGAAGGGTGCGTTCGCACCACATGCACTGTGCAAAATCAACCTCCAACTTCCTTTTTTCTCAGAGAAGTGACATACTGTACAAAGTTTTAAAGCACTTTTTATTCTATTTCCACTGGAATCCTCTGTAAATAGCAAGGTCACATGACTAATCATGTCCATCAACATGATCATGTTAATCAGTTAATCCAACCATAAACTATGGACATCCATCAGTGTTCATGCACCAGGGATATAATGGACGCCACACCCCACTTTATCATCACTATCATTCCACACAAACTTTCTCATGCATCCAGTTGCCATCTATTTGACAGTTCTCTTGCTGATCTCACAGTAAAGGCAATAAATCATTCTGCCCATCTCCCAACATTCTAATGGCATACTTAAATGCTACATTACACAGCCCTTAGTGAAAGTTTGAACATGCTGAAATACATGTTCATGCAAGAATTGTGCACAGCTGTTGACAGAATGTTACAAACAATTAAAGTCTGTGCATTCTCAGCCATTCTCATAATGTTCTAAAATAGGATTAAAACTTTTAACAGTCCGTATAACTATGTGAGCTCAATCAATATAGAGTACTGGTGATGATTATAAATACAGGTGATTCACAGGTAGGATATACTAAAGGTAAGTAAACTCAGAGAGTGGCCAGATCTTGCATAAAGAACATTACTAGTGAAATGCAGGATAACATCATTGAATACTGTCAATTCCCTTGTTCCCCTGGTCACTGAAATTATTAGAGCTTCAGCATGGCCAGTAATTTAACAATAGGTCTCCCCTGATTGCACTGACAGGTGCATGGAGACGTGGCTCCCAGCAGTTCGTTCCCTCACATCTCTTTTCTATCTCTTCAGCCTTGAAAATATTTCTAATCAATGATAACTGGTGTAAATATATATCAAATTATCCTACTATTCCAAGAAAGGACCATTATGCTTATATTTATGATAATTTTGGCAACTTCATGTTAAAAATATTCCAGTTATCATTCATTAAAAATATTTCTTAGGTTGAAGAGACAGGAAAGGGATTGAAAGAATGAACTGCAGAGAGACACATCTCAATGCACCTGCCGGTGCGATTGGGGCAGATCTATTGCTAAAGGATTAACTTAAATTTTGTGCAAATCAGGAAAAGCTTTTATAGAAGAACTTAATTTGACAAATTAACATGAAAATTTAAGCTTGAACATTTCAAAAACTGGTACATAGCATGACAAGTGCCCATCATACCATTACGAAGTGTCCAAGTCAATCCACCCAGAAAAACTCAATTTGAAAATTAAATATTATAAAAAAAGTTGATATGGAAACCTTATCTAGCAATATGGACAAATGGGAAACAGCTGATCACTACAGGTTGATGAGATTATTATAAAACGTACATTCATGATATGACAAGCATCATCCATGAGTTAATCCACAAATGATGCAGTACCAAATGTACTTCCAATTTTGCAGGTTCTTCTATAAAAAATGTAGCTTTCGACAAGTGAATTAAATGTGTTATAATATTTGGTATTTTCTCTGTGTAAAAAATAGCCTTAGCATGATTAGT
This sequence comes from Hanleya hanleyi, assembly GCA_036873755.1. Taxonomy (NCBI): domain Eukaryota; kingdom Metazoa; phylum Mollusca; class Polyplacophora; order Lepidopleurida; family Hanleyidae; genus Hanleya; species Hanleya hanleyi. Next base: position 882 of record JAVTVY010001795.1, on the reverse strand, counting down.
TGACACATGGTTGAGGAGGCCTTAGTTTCTGTCAGGGGCATTCCTACAGAACACTCATCAAAACTACATTATCCCCACCCAGATCATCAATCTTTCTTCTCTTGCCAACATTTGCATTTTCGTCCCCCGCCACATAAGTGGGGGGGGGGGGGGACTTAGAAACACTGGGCATTCGTATTCCGTTTTTCCGTTACACATTTCTTGTCGGGCCAGTAACTCGAGATCCATCGGACCGATCAACTTCAAACTCACAGAGAGGATGGTTGAGATTGCTTTTTCAGTTACCTGCGTAATCTAAGATGGCCACCATCAGCCATCTTGGATTTCAGGAGTTGTATCTTTACACATTTCTTCTCCGACAAATAACTCGAGAACTATTGAACCAATTTGACTTCAAACTTGGAGAGTTTCTTGACATCGGTGAGAGGACGGTTGGGATAGCTTTTTAATCCAAGATGGCTACCATCAGCCATCTTGGATCTCAGCAGTTGAATCTTTACACATTTCTTGTCCGATCAATAACTCGAGAACTATTCAGTCGATCGACTTCGACATCGGTGAGAGGACGGTTGGGATGGCTTTTCAGTTAACTGTGTAATCCAAAATGGTCGTCATCTATCATCTTGGGTTGTCAGCAGTTGGATCTTCACACAATTCTTGTCCGACCAAAAACTCAACAACTATTGAACCAATTACTCAAGAACTATTGAACCAATTACTCAAGAACTATTGAACCAATTACTCAACAACTATTGAACCAATTACTCAAGAACTATTGAACCAATTACTCAAGAACTATTGAACCAATTACTCAACAACTATTGAACCAATTACTCAAGAACTATTGAACCAATTACTCAAGAACTATTGAACCAATTACTC